>JALQSN010000321.1:0-56740 GCA_023690525.1 Holotrichia oblita | reverse complement strand
GTTACGGATTCTAAGAAGTGAACGTGCCTGCCGCCGCCGACGTCGATGGCAAGACCTGTCTCGCCGCAGAATTCATGAAAGTGTCCCTCGTAAAAATCAGTCCTGAAAGTTACTTTGTGAACATGGCTGTGACATTTTTCGATTGCTTCGCCCGAAATTGTCGCAAACCTATGATTGTGCGGATCTTCCCTAAGCTCCGCTATTATTACGCTGTCAACAATTTCATGGTCATGCGTTTCTATCTTATGATGATGGTGATGGCAAGAATTATCAGGATTATTAAAACCATTAGGATTGTGGAAACCGCTAGGATTGTCAAAACCGTTAGGGTTATTAAAATTATCAGGGTATTTGTTGTACATTTCTTTTCTCCTTTGTTTTGGCAGCTTTTTACTGCCGTTATTTAATTATATGAAAAAGTACAGACGACTGTACATTTACATGTATTAAAATCTGATAATCTGCAATAATATATCTATGGAAAATAAACTGAAAGAATACGATATTCATACTTCGCATATGGCGGGCGGCAAAAGCTATCAAAGCTATTGGGGTAAAGCAAGCGACGCGGGGCAAAAGTTAGACGGCGACATTAGTGCGGATGTCTGCGTAATAGGCGGCGGACTTGCGGGAATTACTGCCGCGTACTTTTTGGCGAAAGCGGGCAAGAGCGTTTGCGTGCTGGAAGCGGACAGGGTAGGATTTGGAGAGACGGCTAATTCAAGTGCAATAGTTACCTTTGCCCACGATTTGATATATTCAAGGCTTGCAAAAAAACTCGGCATTGATTACGCACAGGAATATTACGAAAAGCAATCGGATGCGGCAACCGAAATTGAGCGTATAATTAAAGAGGAGAACATAGACTGCGATTATAAAAAAGCGGATATGTTTTTATTCTGTACGACAAAAAAAGGTCAGAAGGAGATTGAGGACGAGTTTGCGGCAATGGGGCAGCTTAATATCGAATGTGGTTACAGCGACGAAAATGAATTGTCGTTAAAGGTTTTAAAGTCAATAAAAATTCCCAACCAGCACTATCTGAATCCCGTTAAGTATATTTTGGGATTAGCAGAGGCGGTAAAAAGAAAGGGCGTAAAAATATACGAAAATACTTTAGTTGTCAATCAGCCAAAAGATAACGCATTAAAAGTAGGAGCACATACGGTAAGAGCGGATAAGTTTGTTATCGCCACGCATTTTCCGTACCTTTTACTTCCGGGCTTTTATTTTTTGAGAACGTATCAGCACCGCAGCCACAATGTAATTTTCAAGACAAATACCCCGCTCAAAAATATTTACGAAAGCGCGGAGGACGACGGCTTTGAATTCAGGCCGGCGGGAAGCGGTGAGATTTTATGCGGCGGCGCGAACGTAAGGACAGGCAAGTATAAATATGAAAGCCAATACAAAATCGTCGAAGATTATATTACAGGTAATTTTTCTGATGCGCTCATAACAAACAGATTTTCCGCACAAGACTGTATGACATTTGATATGCTGCCGTTCGCGGGGCAATACAGCGCATTGACAAAGGACATTTTATTTATCAGCGGCTTTAACAAATGGGGCTTTACTAACTCGGTTGCGTGCGCGGAAATTATAACGGATATTGTTTGCGGTAAAGCCGAGAGTACTATTTTTTCGCCGTTCCGCCACAAGTTTTTTGCGTCCGCCAAGGAAGCGGTTATTCATACAGGCGAAATCGCTATGGGCTTTTTGGAGTATATTGTCAATCTTGACACCAAGAAATTTAAGCGCATACAAAACGGTCAGGGTGCGGTTATTAAGCACAAATTTAAACGGCTCGGCGTGTACCGTGACGAAAATGGCAAGCTGTTTGCAGTAAAGGCAAAATGTACGCACATGGGCTGTTCTTTAAAATGGAATAAGGACGAAAAAAGCTGGGACTGCGGCTGTCACGGTTCAAGATTCGATATTTACGGCAGAGTCTTAACTAATCCCGCTTTAAAAAATCTTGACGTTGTAGAGCTGAAAGAAAACAAAAAATAATAATGGAAGAATCGGAGAAAAATATGAGAGTGCCCAAAAAGTTCGTCAGAGGCGTGAGAAACGCAGTTTTTGGACTAGGAACTGTATATTCAATACGTGACGACGTCCAAAGCTCCGGTTCTCACGTCTATCACGGGCTTGATCGGCACTCGCGATTTGAGGGCTGGTATTTTAAGCATACCTATCGGGACGGCAATACATCTCAAAACAAAATGTTTTCTTTCATTGTCGGTTACAGCACGTTCCAACAAGATGTGCATAGCTTTATCCAGTTTACGGACGGGCATCTTTCGCATTACTTCCGCTTTCCCCTTGACAGCTTTTCTTTTAATAAAGCAAAAATGACCATAAGCGTTGGGAATAACATTTTTTCGCACGAGGGAATAAACGCTAATCTTTCTTCGGAAGAACTGAATGTAAAATGTGGACTGAAATACGAAAATATTATTCCTTTCAAAAAGAGCCTTTACTGTCCTACGATTATGGGGCCGTTCAGTTATTTTCCTATGCCGTGCAACCACGCGCTTATTTCGCACAGTCACAATATAAACGGCTCTATAGAACTGAACGGACAGGCGGAAAATATTGACGGGCTTGGATATATCGAAAAAGATTTTGGCAAAAGCTTTCCGAAAAATTACGCATGGCTGCACGCACAAAACGAAAACATATCGATTATGTTTGCTTTAGCGTATCCTCTGCCGCTTAACATGAAAGGATACTTATGCAGTATTTATTTCAAAAATAAACAGCATAACCTGTCTCTTTATTCATGCGCGAAAATCAAGTCGCTGAAGTTTGACGGACAAAATTTTTCTCTGAATATAAGGAAAAGAAATTTGTCCCTTACCGTAAACATCAATACGGAAAGCGAAGGCAAAAAGCTTATTGCGCCTGACGATAACGGTCAAATGTCAATACCTATCAAAGAAGCTTTAAACGCGACCGCAAGCGTCGTATTTACGCAAGGCAAGCTTTCCAGCATTTTTACCCTCCCCGCGGCGTTTGAGATTGTCGGCGACAAATCACTTTTAGAAATTTAATAATAAATATTTTTAACAATACGCGGACAGGAATTATCTTGACCGCGTATATTTATAATGCTACAATTATAAAAAGGCGGGATTTTAATGAAAAAAACCAACGAGCAGATAGCCGTAAGAGTATCGGTAACAAGCATGGCCGGCAATATGATATTGTCGGTATTCAAAATATTTGCCGGAATTTTTGCTCACTCCGCGGCGATGCTTTCGGACGGAGTTGATTCTCTGTCCGATGTTTTCAGCACATTCATTGTTATTATAGGTGTAAAGCTTTCTAATAAAAAATCGGACAAAGACCATCAGTACGGGCACGAGAGGTTTGAGTGTGTCGCGGCGATAATTCTTGCCGTTATACTTTTCGGAACGGGGCTTGCCGTAGGTTATTCGGGCGTGCAAAAGATTATAGAAGGCAGTTACGGCCTGTTGACAGTGCCGGGAATCTTAGCGCTTATCGCGGCAATTGTTTCGATAATTGTAAAAGGAATTTTATTTTTATATACCAAAAGCGCGGCAAAAAGATTGATTCGGGAGTGCTAATGGCAAACGCGATAAATTACCGTTCCGACGCGCTTATGTCGGTAGGAAGCTTTGTCGGCATTTTGGGCGCGCGGTTAGGCCTCCCGATATTAGACCCTATCGCAAGCGTTGTAATTTGCTTATTTATTTTAAAAGCGGCGTATGATATTTTTAAAGAAGCGATAGGCAAAATGACCGATAAGTCCTGTGATGAATGTGTTGCGGAGGAAATCCGAAGTGTTGCGAAAAAGCAGGAAGAGGTTATCAAGGTTGATAAAATTCAGACAAGGCTTTTCGGCGATAAAATTTATGTGGATATCGAAATCAGCGCGGACGGCGAAGCGACATTATTTAAGGCGCACGAAATAGCCCATAGCGTTCACGACGCAATCGAAGCTAATTTTCCCAAGGTCAAGCATTGTATGGTACACGTTAACCCATTTGATGTTTCCAAAAGTGAAGAAACAGCAGAGGAAGAAAACAAAGAAAATGCGGGAAATATAGAAAACACTGCCGCAAAGTCTGACAGCAGTGTTTAACGTCAAATATTTTTTATTATAAAATTATACGGTTTCCCAAACTAAATCGCTTTTTTGCGCGGCTGACTCAAAATGATATTTCACTATGCCAAGGTCAAGCATTGTGTAAAAGCCCTTTCCCGCTTTTGCCAAAACTTTATTATTGTCCAAAGTGAGCATAAACTTTTGCTGATTCATAGCGGTAGGCGCATATTGCGCGGCTTCCATTCCGCGACTGAACCACTCGGGCATTTCACCGCTTACGCTTGATAGTTCTTCAATTGTTTTTGTTTTGCGCGGAATCTTTACAGTATCGGAGTAGCCGAGCGAAATAACAATTTCTAAA
The DNA here is from genome assembly GCA_023690525.1 of Holotrichia oblita. Taxonomy (NCBI): domain Eukaryota; kingdom Metazoa; phylum Arthropoda; class Insecta; order Coleoptera; family Scarabaeidae; genus Holotrichia; species Holotrichia oblita. Next base: position 52,304 of record JALQSN010000321.1, on the reverse strand, counting down.
ACCTCGCCCTTTCCGATTTTGCACTTACTTTTAGTTTTACCTTTATTAAACGTCATAGCTACCCAGCAGGAGCCAAGTCCCAGTTCGGTGGCTTTAAGAACAATTTTTTCACCGTAATATCCGACGGTCTCTTCTAAATTATTCGACTTTTTGCCCACCATAGCAATATAGTTGCGCACGTTCGTAAATTTGCCAAAGCGCGCCATCATTCCGCTGAAGCCTTGCGGCTCGTCAATAAAAAGCTGAATGTTAAGTCCGCTCTCTTTATTACATTCGTCAATTACCGCCTGCAATTGTTTAGCGGTCTCCGCGTCAATTTTCTTTTCGTTATAGGTGCGCACAGAACGGCGCGCCTTTATTGTTTCCATAATATCCATAATTTTTACCACCTTATTTTTTATATAAATATTATGTATCACATTCGTTGTTTTGTCAACATTATTCGTCCATAAGGAGTGGACAGCGCACTACCCTTGAAGAATCTCAACCTATAAACAAAGAGACTTTAAGCAGTAGAGATTCTTCATAAGCCAACCGTTGGGGTAGAGCTCAGAATGACACTCAGATTAAGGCTTTAATTTATTATATCAAGAATTAATAATAAATACTTGATAGTCTCAGAAATTGAGTGTATAATTATATAAACTTGTCTACTGATTATCTGCTTGGAGTTGAAGATTAATATTAACTTTTTTGTCATTCTGAGAGCCGACCCCAACGCGCTCCCCTCGAAGAATCTCAACCTATGAACAAAGATTTTTTTGTCATGAGATTCTTCGTGAGTCAACCGTTGGAGAAGCACTCAGAATGACAAAGAATGAGTTTGCTGTACTATGGCCCATTCTCAGAATGGCAGGAAAGCATTTGTTGCATATAGCCATACTTTCAGAATGATATGGAAGAGCATAGCTTTGTTGCTGTTCTGTAAGTGACAAGGAAAGATTAATATGAAAGAATATAATGAATTTGCAAAAAAAGTTTACGATGTTGTAAAGGCGATACCGAGCGGTAAGGTTATGTGCTACGGTCAGGTTGCGCTTGCCGCAGGGTATTTGGGCGCGGCGAGGGCGGTAGGCAGGGCACTGCATAACAATCCCGACCCTTTACATATACCGTGCCATCGCGTTGTTTTTGCGGACGGAAGGTGCACGGCGGCGTTTGCGTTCGGCGGAGTTGCGGAGCATCAGGACAGACTGAAAGCCGAGGGCGTGGAGTTTGAAGATAATAAGGTTTTGAAAAAGCATTTTTACCAAAGGTAAGTAATATTATATATAGAAAAAGTGAGGGGAAAATGATAAGTATAATTGAAAAAGTCAAAAACAACCTTGAAAAAAACGGAATGAATGTGATTATCACGCAAAAAAAAGATGACGTTGTTCCGCTTATTTCCTCGATGCTAAAAGAGGGTGACAATGTTTCGTGCGGCGGAAGTGTAACGCTTAGCGAGTGCGGCGTAAACGAATTTTTACATAACGGTAAATTTAATTTTTACGACGCGTACGTGAAAGGTTTGACTGACAGCGAAAAACAGCAGATTTATATTAAAGGTTATGGGTGCGACTTTTATTTTACGGGAACGAATGCGATTACGGAGGACGGAACGCTGTACAACGTGGACGGCAGGGCAAACAGGGTTTCGGCGATAGCGTACGGGCCGAAAAAGGTTATAGTCGTAGCGGGCGTTAATAAAATTGTCAGCGGATTAGACGCCGCCGTTGAGCGTGTCAAAAAAATTGCCGCGCCGAAAAATTGCGTGCGGCTGGGCTTGAAAACCTATTGCGCCGCAAAAGGCGTTTGTGAAGCCTATAAAGAAACCGACGGCTGTCAGGAAATGGCTTGCGGCTGTAAAAGTTCTGAGCGCATTTGCTGCAATTATCTGATATCGGGCGCGCAAAGAATTAAAGGAAGAATCACCGTAATTTTAGTAAATGAAGAGTTAGGATATTAATATCTACAGACGGCAAAGAAATTCCGCTTTGCCGTCTTTTTAAATGTAATAACACATTAATTTAATATAGAAAAATGTTATTAAATATGACTAGCAAAAAATACAGAAATATGATAAAATATATATAGGTAAAAATAAGTGTTTTAAGGGAGAAAAAGATGGCTATTAAAATTACGTCGGACAGAATGATTGATATGACGACGGTTCAGCTTGAAGAATTAGATATCAGCACGATTGGCTGCTATGTGAATATGGGGGGCAAAAGCTATTCCGATTTAGACGACGTAACGCCAAAGGACGTATTTAATCATTTTATAAAAACAGGCGAGATAGCAAAGACAGCGGCAAAAAGCCCTGAACTTTACGAAGAATTTTTTAAGCCGTTTGTGGATAACGGCGACACGGTAATACACTTTTCGTGTTCAAGCGGAATTTCGGCTATTGCCAACCATGCTAAAATTGCGGCGGACAGAATTGGAAACGTTTACGCGATAGACACGCTGACTTTAAGCGGCGGAATATCCTTGCTTGCAAGACACGCGATAGATTTAATCGAGGGCGGCGAAACGGACGCGAAAAAAATATATGAATCGTGCCTTGCGAAAAGAGAAAAAATACAAGGCTCGTTCCTGCTTGATTCCCTTGACTTTTTGTATAAAGGCGGACGGTGCAGCGGCTTTCAGTTTTATGCGGCGAATTTTTTAAAGCTTAAGCCTGTTATCTATATGAACCCCGCGGGGAAAATGGTAGCGCGCGAAAAATGCAAGGGCAATATCAACCGCGCCATTACTCAATATGTAAAAAATACTTTTGAAAAGTATCCTAATCCCGACCTGTCAAGATTGTGTATTAACCATACCTGCGAAGATATAGAAATATACAATTTCCTGCTTGAAACCATAGCGTCATACCATAAGTTTGAAAATATTTATATGGGCAATATTTCCTGCAACTGTTTTATTCATAGCGGGAAGAATACGGTGAGCATGTTCTATTTTATGAAATAGTGCTGTCTCAAAAAAGCGCTTGATGCGGGCTACGTGTGTCTTTTTGCCTCAATCGAGTACTAGAGTGTATACTCAATCGTCAAAAATTCACCTGTTGCCCGCCTGAAACACTTTTTTGAGACAGCCCATTAAAGGCAAAATTTTTGGGAAACCCTGAATTTTTGGAAATTAAAATATTTTGCCGCTTGCCTGAATACTGGCTAATGTTACCTCTCGAACTTTGTTTTTGTGACATTAAAGGCATAGGTTGAATATTATAAAGTATATCTCCTTCAATATACTTACATACAAAAATATTTGTATGTTTATATATTGGAGGAATTTTTTATGTTTTTTAATTTTTTTAACAGAGGCTGCTGCTGTAACCGTTGCTGCGACCGTTGTGACCGCTTTGATTGCTGCAACAGATGCTGTGACCGTAAATGGGATTGCTGTGAACGCAGATGCGACGACCGTTGCGACCGCAAATGGGACTGCTGCGACCGTAAATGGGATTGCGACCGTAAGTGCGATGACCGTTGCGACCGTAAGAACGATTGCGACGACCGCAAACATGATGACAGATGCGAATGCCGTTGCGAAGAAAAGCGCGATAGAGGCTGCTGCTAATTCATTAATTTAAAAGAAGGCTTATCGGAAACGGTAAGCCTTTTTGCTTGACATATTAATGCTGTTTAGCAATAATTAGACAATAGAGGTGAAATAATTTGACAAAGGTTGCGTTTGTTTGTGTCCATAATTCCTGCCGTTCGCAGATAGCTGAAGCGTTAGGTAAGTATCTTGCGCTTGACGTATTTGAAAGTTATTCGGCGGGAACGCAAGTTAAAGCGGATATTAATCCGGATGCCGTCCGCCTTATGAAACAGTTGTATAATATAGATATGGCAAAAACGCAAAAGCCGAAATTGCTTTGCGATATTCCTGCTGTCGATATAGTTATAACAATGGGCTGTAATGTTAATTGTCCATATTTACCATGCAGGCACAGGGAAGACTGGGGACTGGACGACCCAAGCGCCAAAAGCGACGAAGAGTTTGTAAAAACCATAAAAATTATCGAAAGTAAAATTATTGATTTAAAAAACCGAGTTAATTAATATTTAAAGGAAAACAAAAGATGGTTAGTTTTAATAATGATTGGGACGAAATTTTAAAAGATGAATTTTGCAAGCCGTACTATCTTGAGCTGCGCCAAAAATTAAAGCACGAGTACGAAACACAAATTATTTATCCCGACAAAAACGACATTTTCAACGCGCTGAAAGCTACGCCGTTTGATGCCGTTAAGGTTGTCATATTAGGGCAAGACCCCTATCACGGCGCAGGACAGGCGCACGGCTTAGCGTTTTCGGTAAGGGACGGGATAGCAAAGCCGCCGTCTTTAGAAAATATTTTTAAGGAGCTTAAAAGCGATTTAGGATACGCGGTACCCAAAGGCGGCAATCTGACTAAATGGGCAAATCAAGGCGTATTGCTTCTTAATTCCACTCTAACTGTGCGGGCGGGGCAGGCAAATTCTCATCAGGATATCGGTTGGGCAATTTTTACCGACCGCGTAATTCAATTGCTGAGCGCAAGAGAAAAGCCGGTTGTCTTTTTGCTTTGGGGTGCAAACGCGCAAAGAAAAGCCGCGCATATTTCATCTGCACGGCATTGCCTTTTAAAGACAGTCCACCCAAGTCCGCTCTCGGCATACAACGGATATTTTGGCTGTAAGCACTTTTCAAAAGCTAATGAATTTTTGATTTCGTCAAGGCAGACTCCGGTAGATTGGAATTTGAATGATTAATGATACCGACAATATTAGTGATGTTAAAAAGCATTATTGTCATCCTGAGCTTGACTCAGGCGCGCTCCATCCGAAGGATTTCAACCGAAAAAAATAATTGAGATTCTTCGTTAATCAACCGTTGAAGCAGTGCTCAGAATGACAATACTAATTTCGCTTTGCTACATCATTTTTCTCTTGTTTAGATAAACAATTGCGACGACAGATAATATTATGGAAATGCCTACCGCAATATAAAAGCCATAAAGCTTGCTTTCCCACGGGACGGCCGTGTTCATTCCCCAAAAGCCGGCGATTACCATAGGGATAGAAAGAATAATAGTTATCGCCGTTAAAAATTTCATTACAAAATTCATATTATTGTTTACGATTGAAGAAAACGCGTCCATTGTGTTTTTAAGTATTTCCCTGTAAATTGTGCACATCTCTATTGCCTGCCTGTTTTCAATAGCCACTTCTTCAAGCTTTTCTTTTTCTTTCTCTTTGTCTTTATCTTTTTTGACTGAGCCCGCCGTAAGCATCAGCTTTTGCACAACCGCCTGATTGTTTGAAAGCGACGCCGAAAAGAATACAAGCGATTTTTGTAATTCTAACAATTCCAGCAGTTCTTTATTTGCCACCGACTTATTTATGTTGTCCTGAATAGAATTACCTGTTTTGTCAATGTGCTTTAAATATACCAAAAATCTGCCCAGTACGGAATATAAGATTTGATGGTGAAGCATCTGATGTTTTTCCGTTTCCACGTTCTTAACCTTGCCGTCAAAAAAATTAGTAATCGAAGTTACTCTGTGCGTGCAGACTGTAACAAAGTAATTATTATTATAAATTATAGCCAGCGGTATAGTCGTTAATTTATTTTTATTGTCTCCGTCTTTTATAGGCGCGTCAAAAATAGTAAGCGTTATTCCGTCCTCGCTTTCTGTGCGCGCGGTTTCTTCCTCGTCTAAAGCACATTCTAAATCTGCCTTCGGAATTTTAGTGATTTCCTCGACTTTGATAATTTCCTCCTGCGAGGGGTTTTCTAGATGTATCCAGCAATCCCTTTCCGCCGCCGTAATTTGTGCGATTTCTTTTTTTCCCGTGACCGTCTTATAAAAACTAATCATTATACTTCTCCTCTTTCATTAGTATAAACAATGCCGCTGATAATAGCAACATTTTAAAACTATTATTGAGCAAAGAGATATTGATTTCAGCTTGTAATTATGCTATAATTTTACAAGATCCCGTCCCGATTATTTAAGAATAAAAAGGAGAATAAAAAATGAAAAAAATTATACTATTTCAGGGCGACAGCATAACGGACTGCGGCCGTGATTACAGCGATAAAAACAACTTAGGAAAAGGATATCCGGCGATATGCGCCCACAAGCTCGGAGATGATAAAAATATTATTTGCTATAACCGCGGAATTTCGGGTAACAGGGCAAGCCATTTGCGCGAGCGTTGGCAAACCGACTGTCTGGATATCAATCCTGACATTTTAAGTATTGCCGAAGGAGTTAACGAAATTCTGGTTAAATTTTTCGAGGGCAGCGTTGTGCAGCCGAAAGACTTTGAGCGCGACTATCTGTGGTGCATAGAGGCGGCGCGCGCCCGCAACAAAAACTTAAAGCTTATTATTGTAGAGCCGTGGGCTCAGCTTTCGCCTGCGAATCACGATAGCATGGTCGAAGTTTTGGATTTGCTACCGCCTTACAGAGAGATTGTAAAAAAAGCCGCTAAAAAATACGCCGACGTCTTTATTCCGCTTCACGATATATATTTAAGTGAAAACGCTAAGGGGGTTTTACCTCAGGATATTGCTGAGGACGGAATTCACCCTTCGGCGTTAGGTCATTATATTTACTCTCTTCACATGATGGACGCGATAAAAAAGATTATGTAGCGAATGTAAACAAATGGAAGCAAAGAAACAAACTACAGCTTCCATATTTGATTGGATTTTCCTTCGTTACCATGTCATTTATTCTTCCATACATTCAATGCCGATAAGAATGCCTAATTTAAAGCCTTCAGCAAAATAAAAGTCTACTTCTTCCAACCAGCTATCATCAAGAGCGTCCACAAGTTTTTGATGTATGTTTAATAATTCAGGGCTTAATTTTTCTTTAAGCTCGTCATAAATGTCGCAAACAATCCCCATGTTTTTCTTATTATCTTGTGGCATATCCATTGTTTCTCTATGCCCTCTAGATCCGTTAAAAATACCTTTAATTGCTGAATTCTTCATAGTTTGTTTTTACTCCTCAATTCGTCCACTTTTGTGGATTTGCAATTACATTATATATCCACGAATGTGGAGTGTCAAGCATTTTGTCCACTTTTGTGGTAAACTTTTTTTATGGAAGTATTCTCTGAAAGATTAAAAGAGTTACGCATAGAAAAAGGTTTGTCTCTAGCCCAACTTGCGAAAGAAACAGGGCTTAGCCAAAGTGCTTTATCGTATTGGGAAATCGAAAAAAGAATACCCAATGCTAATGCTATTGTTGTACTTGCTAAATTTTTCGCGGTAACAACGGACTATTTGCTTGGAGTAGAATAGTAAAAGAGAAATAAAATAATGACAAAGAAAACTTTTAATATTTCGTAAAGATTCTTTATTAATAAAATAGGCTTATACTAAAATCTCTATAAATTTTGGCATATGATCATACTCGCTTGCAGAGCTGATTACGGTATCGCCGATGTAATGGGAATGAAAATATACATTATCTTTTACGGCAAGAGCGTCCGATAAATAAGTAAAAGTATATCGGCTATTTTTAATATCAATAATATTGCCGCCCAAATATTTTGTATAGCTTTCGCGGATTGTCCAAAATCTTGTTAAAAGCTGTTTTTGTAAAGAGCGCGGCGCGGCATCTAATAAGGATAACTCATCCTTAGTGAAAAGCTTATGCTTTAGATTTTCAAGCGGTTCGCGGTAGGTTTCAGCGTCTACCCCGACGCATTTGCCGGAGAGGGCACAGGCGGCGAAAAGTTTACAGTGGGAAAGGTTAAAAAAAAGGTCGTCCTTATTTTCAAAATATGGCTTACCGTTTTGATTTTTAATAATGTTGAGCGAATCCGGATTTATACCGTTATCTTTTAATGCGGCGCATAGTAAATATGACGCCGCCGTTTTTTGCGCTTTTAAGTTTTCGTCTTTTAGACGCAAAATTTCGGACCGCCGTTTTTCAGTCAGGCAATCAAGATGCTTTTTGTAATCGAAGTCTTGAAGCTTTATAAAATAAACTGTATGCATTATTTGATTATATATGTTTTTTTTGGCTTTATCAACTTAAAATTTGACAAACGGAGATTTTAATGTTAGAATGAAAATAATTAAAAGGGAGAGTTTTTCAAAAGATGCTTAAGTGTCCGCACTGCGATACAAAGTTAATATATAAATCAAACGGTATTTTTGCATGCGGAAAATGCGGGAAAGCGGATAACGTCGATATTGAGATTGTTAAAAGCGCGGCAAAAGAAGGCGATACCGAGGCGGAGGCCTGCCTTGCTTATGAATATTTTATGGGCAAGAATTTGCCGCAAAACAGGAATCAGGCGTTTTTTTATGCTACGAGCGCGGCAAAAAAAGGCAATATTATAGCGCTTTACTGTCTGGGGCTTTGCTATCTTAACGGCTACGGAACAAACGTGGATAATATCGCCGCGCTTAATATGTTTATGATGTCGGCAAACGGCGGAGGCGTGCAGGCGCAGGCTAAACTTGCCGAATGCTATGAAAACGGCACCGGCGTTTATAAGGACGAAAAGAAAGCGCGTTTATGGCGGACAAAGGCGGCGGAAAGCGGCGACGTTAAGTGCCAGATGGAGCTTGCAAGATATTATAAAGCGGAAAACAACCAACATCATCATGATAACTCAAAAGCGTTTTTTTGGTTTTCAAGGGCTGCGGAAAATAACAGCTTCGAGGCTATGACGGAACTTGGAATCAGCTATGAGAACGGCGAGGGCATCCCCAAAGATTTAAAGAAAGCGGTTGAGTGGTATACGCGCGCGTCCGAGGAAGGTCAGCAGCCGGTCGCGCAGTACAGGCTCGGCAAAATGTACGATGAAGGAAAGGGAGTCGAAAAAAACAAAGCATTGGCCCATTCCTATTTTTTGCGTGCGGCAGAAGACGGAGAGCCTCAGGCGCAGTATATGCTGGGGCTTTACTATGAGTCAGGCGAGGCTGTCAAAAAGAGCCCTGCGATTTCCGGCTATTGGCTTTCAAGGGCGGCGGCCGCGGGCAACGGAAGCGCGGCGGCGCGGCTGGAAAAAAAGGCGGGCAGCTTAAGTGATATTAATTCCATTATCGCTTCAAAGGACGAGGTTTTTGTGGATGTCCGCAGAACCGCCACAAAGAGTGTCGGGGAGGTTTCCTACGACCCCGCGAATGTTTATGACCCTGAACGCGGCAAGATTACTTACTATCAGGCGCAGATTGATATGTCGGACGATCCGTCCGCTTATTATAACCTTGGCAACTGTTATTTACGCGGCAGCGGAGTCAAGCAGGATAAAAGTGAGGCTATAAAACTTTTTAATAAAGCCGCAAAGCTGCAGTTTGTAAAGGCTATGTGGGCTTTGGGCGTTTGCCATGAAAAGGGTGTGGGCGTCAAGGAGGACTGGTCAAAAGCGCTAAAGTGGTATAAAAAGGCGGCGGAACTCAGCGACGCAAGGGCGCAGTGCAAGCTTGGGTATTGCTATCAGAACGGCGAGAATGTAAAAAGACTACAACGAGGCTTTTTACTGGTATGAAAAAGCGGCAAAAAACGGAAACGCCGAGGCGCAATTTAATTTGGGGAACTGCTATTTTACGGGTAAGGGCGTTAAAGCCGATAAGATTGAAGGCGTAAAATGGCATATAAAATCGGCGGAAAACGGCAACGTTTATGCGCAGTATAATGTCAGCAACTTTTACAAATTAGCTACCGGAGTTAAAAAAGATGATAAGCAGCATCTTTTGTGGCTCACACGGGCGGCGCAGCAAAACCATATTGAAGCGCTTTACCAGCTTGCCACTTATTACAGAAAAGGTGAAGGCGTTACAAAGGATTTAAAAAAGGGAATGGCTTTTTGCGAAAAGGCGGCGGAGCTTGGGCATGCGGCGGCGGCGTTTGATGTTGCAATGGCGTATCATTTTGCGGACGGCGTAGCAAAGAATATGGAAAAGGCAATCAGTTTTTATACTATGTCGGCGGAAAGCGGAAACGTTAACGCTCAATATAATCTTGCTACCTGCTACAAAAACGGCGACGGCGTGTTTAAGGATTTGCACGCGGCGGCAAACTGGTATTTAAAGGCGGCAGAACGTGGCAATGCTAAGGCGCAGGTAAGCATAGGTCAAAGCTACCGCACCGGAGAAGGTATGCCAAAGGACGCGGCGAAAGCGCATTATTGGATAAAAAAAGCGGCGTTGGCGGGAGATGCTAATGCTTTACGGTTAATAAAATCCGGTTTCTAATTTGATGTGCTTAAATAGTATCCGTTAATACGGGCTACGTGCGTCATTTTGCCTCAGTTGTGTACGTGAAGTACACGTCCTTCGGTCAAAATGCCGCCTGTTGCCCGTCTAAACGGCACTCTTTAAGCACACGGCAAAAATGGAGAAATATAAAATGAATAATAATATTATTGTAAAAGAAGTTACAACAAAAAAGAAAATGAAACGCTTTGTTCAGTTTCCGCTTGATTTATACAGGGATAATAAAAATTATATCCCGCTTTTTTTTAATGACGAAATGAAGCTTTTCGACAAGAAAAAAAGCGTGTACGCGGCGGACTCGGTCAGCAGGTTTTTTGTCTGCTATAAGGACGGCGCGGTTGCGGGAAGAGTTGCGGGGCTTATTGTAAAGCCGTACATCAAAAAAACAGGCAGAAAAGTTTTAAGATTTTCGCGCATTGATTTTATTGATGACGAAAACGTTTCAAAGGCTTTGTTTGACGCTATTAAGGCTATGGCAAAAGAGGAAGGCTTAGATGAAATTCAAGGGCCTATGGGCTATAATGATTTAGACAGGGAAGGGCTGCTTTTAGAAGGCTTTAATATTCCCTCAACGTTCGGCTCGGCTTACAGCGCGGAATATTATCCGCGGCATATCGAGGCAAACGGTTTTACTAAAGAGGTCGACTGGCTGGAATTTAAATTGTTTTTACCTTCAGATCCTAACGAGAAATATTCGCGTATTGCCGCTATGGTCGCAAAAAGATATAATTTGCGCGAGGTTGCGGTCGCAGGCGTTAAGGTGAAAGATATTTTAGATAAATACAGCGCGAAAATTTTTGATATGATCAACGAAGCTTATGCGGGACTTCACGGCACAATACCTTTAGAAGGCAAATTTGTAGATGAAGTAAGGACGCAGTTCAAGCTGTTTTTAATTCCCGAATTTTTTAGCGTCGTAGTAAACGAAAATGACGCGGTCGTAGGTTTCGGACTCGCGCTTTCGTCGATTATCGAAGAGCTTGTGCGCTGCCGCGGCAAAATAACGCCGCTTTCGATAATACGGCTTTTAAAACTGAAAAATAATCCCAAGACCGCGGAGCTGGGGCTTATCGCAGTTGCGCCGGAGTATCAAAAACGCGGCGTTAACGCAATGATTGTCGATAAGATTTTGCGCGGGATGATTGCAAAAAATATAAAAGAAGTAGAAACGAATTTAGAGCTTGAACATAACACGTCGGTCATTTCGATGTGGGAAGGCGTCGATAAAGAATTTATAAAAAGAAGAAGATGCTATATTATTAAAACGCAAGACTAACCGTTAAAAAGGGAGACGCTTTAAAAAGTCGAAGTATTGATGGGCAGACCGCTCAAAAAGTGCTTCAGAGTGGTGAAAGACGCGGTTTTTCGGTGAAGGACGTGTACTTCGCGTACACAACTGAACCGAAAGTTCCGGATTTCGCCGCTTTCAAGGATTTTTTCAGCGGTCTGAAGAATGAAAAAGTTTAAACGAATATATATTGAAATAACAAATATATGTAATTTGTCGTGCAAATTCTGTCCAAAAACTTTTCGTGAAAAAAAAGAAATGAGCGTTTTGGAATTTGCACAAATTTGTGAAAAACTAAAGGGCAGGGCGCACTCATATGCGCTGCACGTTTTAGGAGAGCCGCTTACGCACAGCAATTTAGAACAAATTCTTGATATTTGCGACAGCGAAAAAATGAGCGTGCATCTTACGACTAACGGGACTCTGCTTGAAAAAATAAGGATATATTTTCCCGTCACAGTTCGGTTAAAAAGCTAAGCGTCTCGCTCCATTCCTTTAAGCAAAATAATTTAGGCACAGAAAAAGAGTTTGAAGAGTTTTGCAATAATTTAATTGAACTTTGCGGCTATATTCAAAGCACTTCTTCCTGTGCGATAAATTTAAAGCTTTGGGATAACGAAGCCGCGGAAAAACTGCAAAGAACGGGGTACAGTAAGCTTAAAGACAATTTTACTTTTTCGGTAGAAAGGGAGTTTGTCTGGCCGGTTAACGAAAGAGATAATATTGAAAATAACCTGACGGACGGCTATTGCTTAGGGCTGAAAAATCAGATTGCCGTTTTAGCGGACGGAAGCGTAGTTCCGTGCTGTCTTGACAGCGAAGGCGAAATGGTTTTGGGCAATATTTTTGAATCCACGCTTGACGAAATTCTTTTTAGTAAAAGGGCGAAGGCAATAAGCGACGGTTTTGCGAAAGGTCAAGCCGTAGAAAAGCTGTGCAGGCGATGCACATACAAAAACAGATTTAATAAATACATTTAATAGTTTAGATTCTTCGATAGGAGCGCGTTGGTGCGGAGCACTCACAACATTCATTGGCGTTTACTTTGGCTTAAGCAGGATGATAGGAACTGTTATAAAAAACGGAAATAATATCTTCTGTCATTCTGAGTATTTCTCCAAAGGATAGCTTGCGAAGAATCTCAACCTATAAAAAAGAGTAGACAAAACACGGAAGTTTTTTTATACTATAGGAATTATCGCTAAAGCGATAAAAAAAGATTTCATCTTTTTTTATGCAAATTCTAATAAATTTGCATTCCTATGCGTGCAAAAAAAGCGCGGTCTTTTCAAGGCTCACACGCTAAAGCGTGTGAATTTGCGCCTTAGCGCAAATGCGCACTTTTTTTATACTGTATTGGCGTGCGCTTTTCTTACTGCTTGCGCTTTTTTACGGCATCTGCGCGCATAATTTTAGCGGATTAATAATTAATGCAAATTGCACATAATATTTCTAAAGGTGAATATGGAACAATTAGACAAGAAAGCTACGGTTAAGCTGATTATATCAAACCTGATTATTTGCGCAGGCACATTTTTAATGGCTTTCGGCAATATGGCCTTTGTCAACCCGTACAACATTGTACCGGGCGGCTTTACGGGCTTTGCTATAATTTTAAACAAAACAATCCTGCCTATGTTTCCGCCGGGTATGATGGCGCTGGCAATGAACGTGCCTCTGTTTTTGGCGGCTTTAAAAGTAAAAGGCAAGCGGTACAGCTTTATGAGCCTTGTAGGTACAATCAGCTATTCTGTCTTTACCGACCTTATACCGCTATTGAAAATTGATATGGCAGATGTTACGGCAGGCAATGAATTGCTTGCGGTTATTTACGGCGGCGTCTGTATGGGTATCGGCATAGGAATCATAGTTCGTCAGGGCGGTTCAACGGGCGGAAGCGACACGCTTGCAAACATTGTTCAGGTTTTAAAACCGGGTTTTTCGTTCGGCACGATGCTTTTGCTTATCGACGGCTTTGTAGTAGTTTTATCGGGCGTCGCATTCAGCATTAAGCTTGGCGGAATTGAACACGGAGTGCCTCCGGCGTTGTTTGCGTTCCTTGTAATCTTTATCTGTGCGAAAATTTCTGACTACGTTATCGAGGGCAAAAGAAATTCAAGAGCGTACTATATAATAACGTCCGACCCGCAAAAAATGAAACAGGCTATTTTCAGCCGCTTAGCGCGCGGTATCACGTCCCTAAAAGCTAAAGGCGCTTACACAGATTATGAAAAAGAGGTTTTACTCTGCATAGTTCTCCGTACACAAAGCGCGCAGCTCAAAAAGATAGTTTTCGAAACAGACCAAAAGGCATTTGTATTCAGTGGGAATGTAACGGAGGTTTACGGAGAAGGATTCGTAAAGCCGGAGCTTGAACAAAAAAAGAAATGGAAAAAAGGCGTTGAACCGATAATAGTGCCTAAAATCGAAAAAGATGATGATTCTTTACAAGATACAAATAATCAAGATAATGTTCAAGAATAAAACGAAAAACCTCATGTCATTTTTTTGACATGAGGTTTTTTAAACCGCTGGCAGTGCCGAAGATATTAAAAAAATCGTCATTCTGAGCATTTCCCCAACGGTTGGCTATCGCTCAAGCCGAACGAGGCGAAGCCGAAGTGAACGCAAACGAAGTAGAATCTCAACTCATTAAGTCCTTTTTATAAGTTGAGATTCTTCAAGGGTAGCGCGCTGGGGTGTAATCAGAATGACAAAATTACTGCTTTTGCAAGTTGCGCGGCAATCTATGGAAGTAAAAATAGGCTCGGCTGGAATATTGCCTTAAAGATGGAGGTCTTTTAATCCTAAAAGCTGATCTGTTTTCACATTAATGGCAATGCTAATTAATAGATAAATATTCGGCTGGGATTTTTCCGTTTCCCAATCGTTTATTACATTAACACTAACATTAAGTTTTTTCGCAAGAACCTTTTGTGACAATCCTTTTTTTAAACGCAATTCTTTTAATCTTATGCTAAATTCTTTAACCATAATTTTAGTTTACCTGAAAAATTAAAAAATGCAGAGGTTCTAATTATAATTAGAGGATTATTATACTATTAATCGCCTTTTCCGAATTTATTTTTGGTCGGTAGCGATAGCGTTTAATCGCCTTTCCCGAATTTATTTCGGGAAAGGACTCTTCTTAAAAGTCCGACCAAATTGTGTTTACACAATTTGCGTTTGGTCGGTAGCGTCAGCGCCGTTTGGTCGGTAGCGTTAGCTATTATTTAACTTTTAATTTTTTAAAAAAAGCTTCGGAAGATTTGCCGTGAGGACGGTTGTAGCGTTTTAAGCAAAACAGGTCGCTTGTGCGGTTAATATAGTTAATTCCTTCGGTGCATGAGAAAGCGGCTTTAAAGCCTATTTTTTTCAATATCTCAAAGGTATCGGGCTTTGTGTAGTAGCCGAACGGGAATGCTACGGCTGTCGGAGTTATGCCTGTGCGTTCCGATAATCTGCGTTGAAGAGCGGTTAAATCTTGAGTGAGTATCCGTTCGTAATCTTCGCGTGATTCGCCGAATTTCCGTTTCAGCCCTTTTCTTCCTTTAGTGCCGTGCATATTGTAAGTGTGGTTCTGTATTTCAACAAGCCCGCTGTCGTGCATTTCCTTTATCTGCTCATAAGAAAGATGGGAATATTTCAGATTCAAACTGCCGTCGGCGTTATAGTTTGAATCTGTCAGCGCCCCGACAACCGACATAACGATTTTCATATTGTGTTTTTTAAGTAAAGGGAAAATATTAGTGTAATTGTTCATATAGCCGTCGTCAAAGGTCAGCATTATAATTTTTTCAGGCAAAGGGATTCCTTTTTTATATTCCAAAAGGTCGGCTACGGTAATAGTTGTATATCCTTTCTCTTTAATAAACAAAAGGTCTCGTTCGAATTGCTCCGGCGTAAGATTATATTTGCAGGGTTTTTTATTTGACGTGCTGTGATACATCGCAATCGGCACAGCTATTAAACCTTTTCTTTTAGCCTCGGCTTCCGCGTCGGTATCGTTATCAATATGAGCGTACGCTAAAATATGCGCGGGATAAATAAATACGGCGCACAAAAGCACAAAAGCTATTATAATTTTAGAATATGATTTTCTCACAATAATAGCTTGTGCAGTTATAATAATAAATAGTAAATTAAAGACAAAAAATTAATAAATTGTTTTTTATACGTTGCACAAGCTCTTGTTTCTTTTGTCATTCTGAGTCGCGCTCCAACGGTTGACTGACGAAGAATCTCAATTTTATAACATTTTTTTTAAGCAGTTGAGATTCTTCGATAGGAGCGCGTTGGAGCGCGACTCAGAATGACAGTGAAATAAGATTGTGCGTTGGAGCGGTGCTCAGAATGACAGTGAAATAAGATTGTGCGTTGGAGCGCGGCTCAGAATGACAGTGAAATAAGATTGTGCGTTGGAGCGGTGCTCAGAATGACAGTAAAATAAGATTGTGCGTTGGAGCGCGGCTCAGAATGACAGTAAAATAAGATGTGCGTTGGAGCGCGGCTCAGAATGACAGTAAAATAAGATTGTGCGTTGGAGCGGTGCTCAGAATGACAGTGAAATAAGATTGTGCGTTGGAGCGCGGCTCAGAATGACAGTAAAATAAGATGTGCGTTGGAGCGCGGCTCAGAATGACAGGATGAGAACAAAATTGCGTGCGGCGTTAGCTAAACAGCTTTTGGAACGTAAACGGGCCTGCGACGCCGTCGGGATTCAATCCGTTTTCCAATTGGAATCTGCGCACCGCAAGGTCAGTATTTGGGCCGAACGCGCCGTCGACCGAAATATTAAATCCGCGTAAAAATAATGCCGCCTGTAAAAGCCACGAAAGATTACCCCTTGAACCGTTGCGTAAATTCGGAATAGCGGCGCGAGTTTTTGGGCCGAATACGCCGTCAACGGTTAGCCCCGCGTTATATTGCTTGTTCAGCTCCGCCTGTAAGCCCTTGATAAGCGCGGCCCTTGTTTTAGGCCCGCTGACACCGTCTGCAATTAATCCCGTATTGTAGCGCTCATTCAATGTTGTCTGGATTTTTTTAATAGTCGCGTTTCCTGTTACGGGGGGCGTTACGGGAGGGTTGATTGGCTCGCCGAGAGATATTAATATTCCGCGCGTTATTGCGTCGGCGTATTTTTCAAAATTCTCGTCGAACATAATATTGTCTACCGCATTAGTAATAAAGCCCATTTCTAAAAGCTGGGCGGGTGCGGCAGTATAGCGCAAAACGGAATAATTGCCCTGTTTTACACCGCGGTTAGTTTGTACTCCCACATTGACGCATTCATTAAGCACGTTTTCGGCGTAGCGGAAATTAATGAGAGGCGCATTAATCTGCACAAAATTTTCCCAGCCGTTCGCGGCGGGATTAGATGACGAGTTTCTATGTAAGGATATAAACAGGTCGGCGTTATTATTGTTTGAAATCCTGCTCCTGTCAAGTAAATCCACGTATACATCGCTAGTACGGGTCATAATTACTTTTTGACCCGCTCTTACAAACCTGTCGCGTACCGCGAAACCCATTCTCAGGTTGTCATTTTCTTCATAACGGCTGCCGATTACAGAGCCGGGGTCAGAGCCGCCGTGACCCGGGTCGATTACTATTGTTTTCATAGTAACAATATATTCAGGCTCAGTCAGAGTGTGAAACAAAAAATAATAAAATCTTTTTTGTATTTTATGTTAATTTGTCTCACAGTTTTTCAAATATTTGCATAAATAGCTTATATATTGAACGCATATAAAACTAGAAAAAATTTTTCAATCAAATTAAGTCGCCGCTAAAATTGCAGCCAAAAACCACGTTTTTTGGTGTAAGCAAATTTACGTTTGGCGGCGTGGCGATAGCCAAAAGGAGAATCACAGTTAATGTTAGGTAAATTAAGAATTAACGCGGTTACCGCGGATGATTTTTTGCCTGTGCCGAATGCGCAGGTTACAATCTATGACAAGATGGGAAATATCTTGTACGAGGGAGTCTGCGATGAGAACGGAGTTTCGGCGGAATTTGCTTTAGAAGCGCCCGACGTTGCCCTGACGCTTGACCAAAGTTATAATAAACCGGCTTATTCTACATACGACGTTGAGGTAAAGGAAAAAGATTATAATACCGTAATGGTGCGCAACGTCGAAATTGTCGCGACGTCTTCCTCGTTTTTAAAAGTCAGAATGCACCCGAAAGAAACCTCCGGGCAAACCGAAACGGTAATGGTAATGCAGGAGCGTCAAATTACCGACCCCGACACCGAGGTGTACAATATTCCGCCTATCGGATTACTTTTGCCGGTCGACCAGCGTCAGGTAACCGAGCCGTATCAATCGGTGCGTCAGGTCTATGTTCCCGATTACATAACCGTACATTTAGGGCGGCCGCAGGATGCTTCCGCAAAAAATGTAAAAGTTCCGTTTGTGGAATATATCGCAAACGTGGCGTCCAGCGAAATTTATCCGACCTGGCCGTACAATTCGCTTGTCGCAAATATCCATTGCATAGTCACATTCGCGATTAACAGAGTGTATACCGAATGGTACAGGGGCAGAGGCTTTAATTTCGATATAACTAACTCGACCTCATATGACCAGTATTTTGTTAACGGGCGTAATATTTTTGATAATATTTACGAGATAGCGTCAAACGTTTTCAACGTGTACGCACGGCGGTTCGGCTTTAGGAATCCGTTCTTTACAGAATATTGCAACGGAACAACAACAACATGCCGCGGACTGTCTCAATGGGGAACGGTTTCGCTTGCCAATCAAGGCAAAACGCCGCTTCAGATACTTCATTATTTTTATCCTGATGATTTAGAGCTTATCGGAACAGATAATATCAGAGGTATACAGGAGACATACCCCGGCTATGCTTTGCGTTTAGGCAGCATGGGAGCGCACGTTCAGAAAATGCAGGTTTATCTTAACCGCATAAGAGTTAATTATCCGCTTATTCCGCAAATCCCGAATCCTAACGGCACATTCGATTCCGCAACCGACGCCGCTGTCCGCACATTCCAGCGCGTATTTAACCTGACAAGCGACGGAATAATAGGCAGGGCGACGTGGAATTCAATTTCTTTTATTTATACAGGTATAATAAAGCTTGCCGAGCTTGACAGTGAGGGCGAGCGTATAGGAATCGGAAAAAATCCGCCGGCTGTTGTTTTACGGCAGGGCTCGCGAGGTGAAAACGTTGTCGAACTACAATTCATACTGAATAACGTTGCGGCGTATTACGACAGCGTGCCTAACGTTATTCAGGACGGCGATTTCGGCGCGTCCACAAAAAATGCGGTAATGCAGTTCCAAAAAACATTTTCGATGACACAGGACGGTATAGTAGGCCCGTCGACGTGGAATAAGCTTTATTCGGTATATAACGCATTGCAAGCCGTACCTATTCCGCCGAATCCCGCGCCGCCGCAAAGCAACAATCCGCCGTACCCAAGTACGCTTTTACGGCTCGGAAGTACAGGAAACGACGTGCGCATTATGCAGACTTACCTAAACACTATACGAACCGTTTATCAAAGCATCAATCCGCTGTTATTAGTGGACGGAAACTTCGGCGCGAATACACGAAACGCCGTAATATCTTTTCAACGGCAGTTCCTTTTAGCGCCCGACGGCATAATAGGGCCTATTACATGGAACAAAATTGTTGAAATGTTCAACGTGGTCACAGGCGGACAAATTTAAAAATATTGGTCTATTTAAAATTACAAAGACGGCTTCTTTACATGCCCGTAAGGAAGCCGTCTTTAATTATACTATATTAATTTATAATCTTCGTCAGGAGTCAAAGACCTGAAGTATGCGGTTTGATAATCGCAATAAATATTTTCAATAGGATTATCGTTAACTTTTCTGCCGCCGGTACCGTCAATATTTATTGAGTAAAGACGGTTGCCGTGGTCTTTATTGCTGTAAAGCACAAACCCGTTTACAACATTTATACAATGCGGCTCGTTTGCGGACAGCATTTTATTATCGGAACCGTCTAAGTTCATTGAATACA
Organism: Holotrichia oblita; assembly: GCA_023690525.1. Classification (NCBI taxonomy): domain Eukaryota; kingdom Metazoa; phylum Arthropoda; class Insecta; order Coleoptera; family Scarabaeidae; genus Holotrichia; species Holotrichia oblita. Next base: position 32,774 of record JALQSN010000321.1, on the reverse strand, counting down.
AGCGGTATTTAACGGAGCCGTTCACTTTTACGACCGCCCTGTAAAAAATTCTGTCGTACGCAAAGGCTATCGCCGTGCAGCTTTCTACGAGATTGGTAACCTTTTCTTCTTTGCCGCTTTCCAAATCTTTACGCATAAGCATAGTCGTATTATCAACATAGGTCTGGAAATAAAGATAGCCGTCGTGATAATGTAAATGAATTGCCGCCGCGCCTGTCACAAGCTGTTCTGTTTTGTTTTCAAGGTCGTAACGGTAAACGGAATAGCCGTCCTCCACACTGCAATAATACGCGTCGTTTCCCGCTACTACCAGGTTATCGACAGGCTTGTCCAAAATTAGCCTTTCGTTTTCGCCGTTAATGTCCACCGCCATAAATTCTTTAAAACGCGTTATAAAATATACGGTTCTGTCTACGACGTTAATATGGTTTGCGGTTTTGTCCGACAGCTTTTTCGTTTCGGTTTTAAGCCGTTTATATAAAACATTTCCTTCATCTGCGTTCGCGTAATATGCCGCGATTCCCTGAAATGCCATTCTGCCGCCACCGCTAAGGTTTGCAACAGAGTTCCCTACTGAATTCGGCATTGTAATAGACGCGCCCATCGGAACTAAAACTTCCGCGGGGTTGACTAAATCGGGATTTATATCGGATGCAATTTCCGCGTCGTTGTTTTCAAATTCAGGAAGCGGCGGAGGCGGCGCGGGTTCTTGTTCGGTTACGGGCGGCAGCGGCATAGGAGAGGGCATTACAGCCGCGCGTGAGCACGAGCTGAAGAATATTGTCGCCGCAATTATTATATAAATTATATATTTTTTTATTTTCATACTACTAATTTGAGAAAAAAACACAAAAAATATTCAAAGACATCATATTAATAAAATGTGAATAATCTGTAAATATTAATCAATATTTGTTGACAAATTGTAAACAATATAATATTATATACATATACATATAAAAAGAGCTTTTGGGGGGCACTTCATATGAAAAAGAAAATTTTGTTAACAGGATTAATAATTGCGGTAATGATGTTATTCGCGGCTTGCGAAGACGCGGTAACGGTTAAAATGAATATACACTTTGAGACAAACGGCGGAACTGCCATTGAGTCGCTGGAAGTAGTTGATGTGTCGAATATCGAAATGCCGAAAAACCCGACAAGAGAAGGCTATGACTTTACAAATTGGTTCTTTGACGCAGAGCTTACGAGCCCTGTCACTGTGAGTTCGATTTTAGAAATGCCGCTTGTAAACGATATTACTTTTTACGCGGGCTGGAAGGCAAGAATTTTAAATATCAGCTTAGACAAATCAGAGCTTACTCTGATTGAAGGCGATACGGGAAAAATAAACGCCTCTTCTAAAAAAAGCGACAGCACCGACGCTGCGGTTGAGTTTTCTTCAAGCGACAACAGCGTTGCGGTTGTAGACGGTGACGGAAACATTGAGGCGGTAGGAGCGGGCAGCGCAACAATTAAAGCAACGTCGGGAACTTTCAGCGCGGAATGCGTTGTTAAGGTAATGGAAAGAAACGCCGTTTTCATTCATAACGACGAAGAGTTAACAACAGCGCTTGATAATATTGCGGCGGGGCAGAAATGGTATGTTTATAAAAATACGTACGCTCAGGATATCACATTAAATACTACAATTTCAATAGAGGGCATTGAAAATCCTGTATTTACAGGAAAAATTCTTGTCAATGCGGGCGACGTTGTAATGAAAGGCTTAAGCGTTTCTCATACGTACATCGGAGAAAAAAATGATAATTTCGGCGGTGTTTTAAGGCATCAATGGGGCGACTGTATGTTCTATATTACCGGCGAAAACTTTACTTTTACCGACGGTCTTATAGAGAGAACAAGCTTTGTAACAGTTGATTACGGCTTTATTATTTACTATGCAAATACGCAGGGAGCTCTCACTCTTACAAATACTAAGCTTTCAGGTCCTTGCTTGTTACTTTCTGATACGGATAATCCTTACGCGGTTGTTGAACAGGACAGCCCGTCTCTTGTAGGCGTAAAAGAAAGCACTGAAAACTGGCTGTATATGGATGATTGCATAAGCGAGACTAACGGCTATCTTATTTTTAACAGAGCGTATAATGCGGTTATTAAGAATTGCACGGTACGCGGCAATTTAAGCGGCAGAGGTTATATGCTGATGAATTCTACGAGCTGTAACGACGTTACAATCGAAGGCTGTACAATTTCGGAAATGGAATCTTTAGCGCTTTTGATCGGAGGTAATAAGGTTACTGTAAAAAACAATGTTTTCCGCAATATTAAGTCAAGAGCTATATCTGCAGGAGAATACAGCTGGAATTCAATACAAGAAATTATTATCGAAAACAATATGTTTGATATGGCTATGTCGGGCAGAGGCGTCTATACCGCTTCACACGCCGTAATTAGAAACAACACATTTATTAATCAAAAGAGCACAAATGCCGCCAATGCATACTGCATAAGAAACGCAACAACCGATTCAACTCTATATGTTGAAGGCAATGCCTATTTGAATTGCAATACGCCGTTGTTTATGGGTAACGTTGAGGAAATTGCACAATCGGCAAGATAAGTAAAGATAAGTTGACAACTCACACAACTTAGGCTATAATTTTACAATGAGTTACAACAGCTTATACAGAAAATACAGGCCAAAATCTTTTGACGACGTTATAGGTCAGGAGCATATTACGCATACCTTGACTAATCAGATAACGGCGCAAAAGGTCAGTCATGCATATCTTTTTACGGGAAGCCGCGGAACGGGCAAAACAACGTGCGCTAAAATATTTTCAAAAGCTGTTAACTGTCTTGAGCCTGTTAATGGTTCGCCCTGCGGCAAATGTGAGACTTGCCTTTCTTTAGACGATCCCAGCAATATTGATATTTTGGAAATCGACGCCGCGTCTAACAACAAGGTGGACGAAATACGCGAAATACGCGAAAAGGTCAAATATATGCCCGTTAAAGGCAAATATAAAGCCTATATAATCGATGAGGTTCATATGCTCACCGACAGCGCGTTTAATGCTTTACTAAAGACATTGGAAGAGCCGCCGCCGTACGTTATATTTATTTTGGCTACTACCGAGGTTCACAAGCTTCCCGCAACAATATTATCAAGGTGCTTAAGGTTTGATTTCCGCCTTGTTTCAATAGACGAGCTTGAAAAGCTTTTAATATCAATTTATAATAAAGAGGGCAAGAAGTTTGAGTCGGAGGCTGTGCGCTATATCTGCGAAAAAGCGGAGGGGAGCGTTCGCGACTGCCTTTCAATTGCCGATATGTGCCTTAATTATTCATCAGGCGTTCTTACCCTTAATGACACGCTTAATTTACTAGGCGCGGCCGATAAAAATAAAATCACAAATCTGTTTTTAACTATTGCGAACGGAGATACGGGAAAAAGCCTCCTGGCTATCGACGAGCTTGCCTCGCTTGGTAAATCTATGGGCGTAATCGCAAAGGACTTGATTAAGTTTACCCGCGACCTGCTGGTATTAAAAACCTGCGGCGAAATACTTTTAACGGATACTAAAGAAAATATTTTGAAAATGAGGGAAATCAGCGGTAACGTTTCCGTTGAATTGCTCATAAGTATTATTAATATTTTTTCTTCCATCGACTCGGAACTTCGGTATTCCTTAAGCCCGCGCATAGTGCTTGAGACTGCGGCAGTCCGCGCGGGGCGGCTGCAAACGCTTGACTTTGCCGCACTTAGCGAACGTATAAGGCGGATTGAGGCGGGCGGAGTTATTATGCAAAAACCGGCCGTTGAAACTGCGCAAAGCGTCAAGGCATATGAAGAGGAAGCGCAAAGCGAAGAAGAAGCGGAACCTGTTCATCTTACTTTGGATAACCGCCCTATGGATATTAAAAGCATTTGGGGGCGCATGACGACCTACTTCCGCACAAAAGGTTCGATGGGGCTTTACACTCTTGTCGGCTCGCACAGTGACTATTTTGTCGAGGACAACACTCTTGTTATCTTGGCAAACGACGAAAATTTCCTGCGCTTCAGCGAAGAAAGCGCGCTTGCCGAAATTAACCACGCTCTTTTTATCGACAGGTGCGATTTGACCGCTGTTGTAAGAAAGGCATCCGCGGCGATAGATATGGATAAAGAAATCAACGCTCTAAAAAAAATAGCGGGCAAGGCAAAAATTAATATTATTAAATAGCCGCTGACGCTACCGACCAAACGTGAATTTGCAGGATGCAAATTCAGTCGGACTTTAAGAAGAGTCAGATTCCAAAGTAAATTTGGAATCTGCGAATTAAATATCTTGTCATTTTGAGCGAAGCGAAGAATCTCTACTTAAAAAATAAAAATATAAAGGTGGTATATTGTATGGCAAAGTTTAACGGTTTTGGCGGCGGCGGCGGAATGAACATGCAGCAGATGATGAAGCAGGCGCAAAAAATGCAGGAGCAAATGCAAAAGGCACAAGCTGAGCTTGAGGAAACGGAGGTTACGGGCAGCGCGGGCGGAGATATGGTCAGCGTTACTATGAATGGCAAAAAAAAGCTGTTATCCGTTTCGCTGAAAAAAGAATGCGTTGATCCCGACGATATCGAAATGCTTGAGGACTTAATTATCGCCGCGTATAACGACGCGTACGAACAGGCCGACGAAATGGAAAAAGAACTAAATCCCGCGGCAGGCTTAGGATTATAGCCTGTCGGCATCGCGCCAAACGCGAATTTGAAAACAAATTCGGCGCGAACTTTTAAGAAGAGTCCTTTCCCGAAGTAAATTCGGAAAAGGCGGGAAAATTATAGTGTGACAACTTGAAAAATCAATGTCATTCTGAGTCGCACTCCAGCGCGCTACTTTCGAAGAATCTCAACCTATATTACAATAAGAAAACAGGAAATAATATGAAACAGCTTGACAGCATAGCAAAGCTTATAAATAAATTCACTCTTCTTCCGGGCGTAGGCCAGAAAACGGCGCAGCGTTATGCGTACGGTGTAATCGGAATGACGCAGGAAGAAGTTAACGAGTTTATTGCGGCGATGTCGGAAGTGAAAAAAACAGTAAGATACTGCAATGTTTGCGGTAATTTTTCCGCAACCGATACTTGCGAGCTGTGTCTGTCCCGCGATAAAAAAACTATAATAGTAGTGGCATATCCCAAGGACGTTTTGGCATTAGATAAGGCGGTAAGCCTCAAATGCGCCTATCACGTTTTACACGGCACCCTCTCGCCCCTTGACGGCAGAGGCCCTAACGAAATCCGCATTAAAGAATTAATAAAACGTCTTGACGGTGTGGAAGAAGTTATCCTTGCCACAAACCCCGACGTCGAGGGCGAGGCGACGGCAATGTATATCGCCAAAACTATCAAGCCTTTCAATATTAAAGTTTCCCGTTTAGCGCAAGGCATAAGCATGGGCAGCGACATTGAGTATGCCGACGAAGTTACTTTAAGCCGCGCCATCGAATCCCGAATAATTCTTTAAACAAAGTTTACTTAAAAATATTATTTTATTTTGACGCTAATAGCCTTGACAAAGCTGATTAATCAATGTTATAATTCAGTTCACATCAAAGTATTCGTGTGCAAAACTTAATTAACGCGGGGTAGAGCAGTCGGTAGCTCGTTGGGCTCATAACCCAAAGGTCATAGGTTCAAGTCCTATCCCCGCAACCACAAGGACGCTTGCAAAAGCGTCCTTTTACATGCCCCATATGTTTAGGTTCAAGTCCTGCACTTTTTGTCATATAAAACGCCATTTTTAGGCGTTTTTATCATAAAAAAAGAGATGTCTAACAATTTTATTTTCAAGTTGTTAGACACTTTTCTTGTGTTAATGATAATTGCAAAATTTCTATTTTTCTCTTTGTCTAACAAAATGTCTAACAATTTATACAAGTTTTGCAAAGCCTTCTTTCGCATTTTAATACAGCTCTTGTTCTTCTTCTTTCTCTGCAACTGAATCAAGATATGCAAAATACTCTGTTAAGTTATCAAAGCCTAATTCTAACATATTCTTTTTAACATTTTTTAATAAGTCTATATCATCTTGAACTTTACTTTTTTCTGTCGGTTTTTTCATAGCATCAAAAAATTTACTCAATTCATTTTTGTCATAATAAGAAAGTATAGGTTTCTGCCCTTTCAAAGCAGAGATAAATTCATAAGGGTTATCCGGGATTAGCTTATTTTTATATGCCTGTCTTAAAGCCGGACGCAAAACGCAGACATAATTTTTGATTGATTTATTTTTCAACTTATCTTTTTTTAAGTAATCATGCTTTTTTAATTTTTCAAGTTCAATTTAAGATTTCTTTAGTAGTTTTTTTATTGCCATTTTCTTTAGTATTAGTATTGAAATCGCAAGATTAATAACGCTAAAAAAGCGATTTTTTGATTTTAACACCGTTTTAATATAAAAATTTTAATCCTATTTTTTGAATAGGGGAAACAGTTTCTTTATCTAGAAGTTTTAACAAGGTCATCATCGCAATACTTCCGATTTTGTAAAAATCCTGAACAATAGAAATTATTTTACGTTTTTTATTAATATTAGCGTTTATACAATCAAAGCTTGCTATGGTTAGTTCTTCGGGAATTTTTATTGACATATTAATTGCTTCTTCGTACAGTCCTTGCGCGCAACGCTCGTTAATACAGCAAACAGCGGTAGGCTTAATTTCGGAAACAATATATTCGTCTAAAATAATTTTTATGTATTTATGAAAAAGCCTGTCCTGATATCTGGAAGTAAGATTAATCTCTTTTCGGTGAATATCAGTTGTATTATAAATAAATTCATTTTTTGGCTCTAAATTATTATTTATAAGCCCTTCACAATAGCCCTTTAATCTTTCGTTTTCAGTTATTACCATATTATCATTAGCGGCAAAAAAGGCAATTTTGCGATGCCCTAAAGAATATAAATAATTAACAAGTTCAACCATTCCTTTTTTGTTTTCGCTTGTTACATACGGAACATCAATTCCTAAAATACCTCTATCAAGACATACTATGGGTTTGCCCTGCAAAAGAATTTTAGAATAATAATCGGTGTTACTGACCGATAAGCAAGGATAAATAATAAGTCCGTCAAAACCGCCGTCGAGTATTGCCGCCAAAATTTCCCGTTCTTTCTTAACATTATTTTGACTGTTAAAATAGGGCGTATAAATATTATTTACTATAGCGACGCTATCTATGCCTTTGTAGATTTCACCGTAATTTTTATCAAACGGGCAGACAACAGGAATTATAAGCTGTCTGTTTTTATAATTGAGCTTGCCGTTAATAAAAGTACCGCTTCTTTTGATACGGTATATAAGATTAATTTTTTCAAGTTCATGCAGCGCTTTTTGAATGGTAATCCGGCTTACTCCGTATAGCTTTGTAAGCTCCGTTTCTTTTGGCAATTTATCGCCTGCATGCAACTCTTCGCTTTGAATTTTTCTTACTATATCATTATATATAGTTTGATATTTTTTCTTATTTTCCATATAACTCTCTTGCTTACAGTTTAACACAATTTATATGTTTTGTACAGACAATCAGAACAAATTATGTTTTTTTGAATGAAAAGTCATACAAAAAACTCAAAAACATAGGACATATTCGTTTAACGGAACAATTTTTTTTATTTTCAATATTGACATCGTGTATCGGGTATGCTAAGGTTAAGATATATTAAACATACTAATAAATATGTGATTTTATTATATGAATTAATTAAAATATTTTTTGAGGTGGGGACATGAGAAAAGTTTTTAGAATTTTATTTACGGCTATTTTTGGCATTATTTTAACGGCGGGTTGTTTGGGTTGCGGGAACAATACCGACGGCACGACAGGCGGCTCAGATATTCCGCCGGTAGATCCGACAAAAAGCATTACGTTAAAAATTCAGTCTGCCGCACCGCTGAAGTCGAATTATACTGCGCTTCTTTTGAGTGAGCAGCCCGGCTCGAAGCTGTATAACCATGCAATGTTTACAAAAAAATTGATAGACGGGTTTAAGGAAATCTATCCTAATATTAAACTGCAATTTGTAGACGACGGTTGGGGCGACGCATTGTATCAACAACAGCAGCTTTATATAAGAAACTTTAATTCCGGCGGCGCTATGGCTGTTGATATAATGATAGGCGAGCAGTATTTAAATTATTTTGCAAAAAACAATGTGTTTATAGAGCTTGATAAAAGTAAGTTTACCGATGTATTGGAAGGCGCGCGCAGCGACGTTTATATTGATGACAAGCTATACGGAGTGCCGATGACGGCAGGTATATTCGGGTTGCAGTATAATACGGCTATTTTACAGGAATGCGGTATACCCGAAGCAGATTGGGTTCCGTCCACATGGGCAGAGCTAAAAGAAAACGCGCGAAAAGTAAGTGAGTATTCTCAAAATAATGATAAATCTTATTCCGGAATTATTATGAATAATATTAACGGAACATCCAGCGCATTCCGCGCCCTATCCTTTATGAGACAGGCGGGAGGCGATTTTGTGGATGCGGGCGGCAACCTTACTGTTAACAGCGAGTCAAATATTGCAGCGTATAATTATATGAGAGAATTGGCGCAGTATGCTCTGCCGGCGAGTTTAACCGAAACCAGTGAAGACGCTTTGCAAATATATTTTACAAACGGTAATAAAAGCGCATATATGATTGACGGACAATGGTCAATGGCAAACGCTCCGGCAAATATTAAAAGCGCGCCGCTGCCCAAAAAAGATTCCCAAAGCACGATTGACGGTAACTGTTTTATAGGCGGGCTTACCTTTGCAATAGCAAGGGGCTCAAAAAATATTTCTGCGGCGCAGGCTTTTCTGCAATTTATTTCAGGTGCGGAATTCCAGATGAATGTGTTGGAATATGACGGGCGCTTGCCGATTAATAAAACTGTTTTAAGCTGTCAGGAAATCAGAGAGGTTTATCCGAATATCAACCCGTATATTGATATGCTGAAAGAAGGAACTTTTAAGGGAACGCTTTACGGCTTTACAAAAAATTCTTCGGACATTTGGAGTATGTGGGGTACTTTCAATAACAAATTACTGACAAGTCAGGATGATATTACAGTTTTGGCAAATAACCTGCAAAACACAATTTCGGAGAAAATGTAAAGATGCAAACAGCAAAAGCCGGCTATACTAAAAAAAAGCGGAAAGAAAATCTTGCGGGATGGGCAATTGTTGGCCCGATAATTTTGTATTATATTGTTTTCGGGCTGATTCCGCTGTTTAATGTTTTTAAATTCAGCTTTTATACCGACGACCTGTTCTTAGGAAGAAGCTTTGTAGGTTTAAAAAATTTTATAGCAATTTTTACTAAGGCAGAGTATTATAAACCATTTTTGGCGACGATACTTATAGCAATTTTTACTATAGGTATAAGTGTTGTGTTCGGCTTATTTTTGGCAAAGCTGATGACATCAAATATTAAAGGTAAAACCATTTATCGCACTGTTGTTTATTTACCTGTTGTTATTTCTATGGCGGTTACTGCGCAAATAGTAATGGTATGGCTTAACTTCAATAACGGGACAATAAATAATTTATTAGAGGGTATGGGCTTAAGCCGAGTAAAATGGATTGACAGCACGGTTTGGATGTATTTTTGGATTATAATTGTTTGTATTTGGAAGGGCATGGGCGCGTCGGTAATATTGTTTATTGCGGGACTTATGGGAATTTCACAGGATGTACAGGAAGCGGCTGATATAGACGGCGCCGGAAAAATAAAAAAGTTTTTTTACATCACTATTCCGCAATTAAAGCCAATGATTACTTTTGTAATGATAACAAGTATTATCGGAGCTTTCAATATTTTTGAGCCGGTTCAGTTAATTTCAGGCGGCGGGCCGAACGGAAGTACAAAGGTAATCTTATTCCAAATTTATAATGAAGCATTCCAAAACGGCAATCTTGGCATGAGCAGCGCAATTTCCGTTATAGTGCTTTTATTGCTTATGGGACTTACGGCGCTTAATATGAAGTTCGGTGAAAGTAAGGAATAAGGAGAAAGAGATGTCAGCTATATCAAAAAAAGCGTCAAAAACAGCAATACATATTTTTCTGATATTATTCTCATTAATCATGCTGTATCCGCTTATGTTCGCGCTTTCGGGAATGTTTGTTTCTGTCGAGACGTTTTATGAAGTGAAATTTTTCCCGATGCCGCAAAGCATATCTTACTTTATAGACAATTTAAAAATATTGCTGAAAAGGTCTGATTTGTGGAAATCAATCTGGTTAACAATGGCAAGATTTTTGTGGTACACATTTTTTATCAGCTTAACTTCGATTCTTGCGGGCTACGCTTTTGCAAAAATTAATTTCAAATTTAAAAAAGCCGCTTTTTTACTGCTGATGAGTTCAATGATGATTCCCGGGGTTGCATTACTTGTGCCGCAGTATCAGCTGCTCATGCAGTTCCCTTTTGTGGGCGGAAATAATATTTTTGGGAAGGGCGGCTCAGGGTTTCATGATAATGTTGCTATTTTGTTTATAACGGGACTGTTTTCAGCTTATAATATTTTTCTTTTCCGTCAAACAATTTCGGGAATGGGTAATGAATTTAAAGAGGCTGCGCAGGTTGACGGCGCGGGGCTATTGAGAATTATATTCCAAATTTATACTCCGATGCTCAAGCCGGTTTTAGCCGTAGTAATAATCCAATTATTCATAGGTCAATGGAACGATTATCTTTTTCCGATGATGTTTTTATCAGGTTCGCCTGATAAGCTGCCGATAGGAGTGTTGGCGGTAAAAATTCAATCGGACTATCTTTATTCAACCGGTTCAAGCGGCTACGCAAATTATCCCATGGTAATGATAATGGCGGTCGTTATGATGCTGCCGCCGATTGCAGTTTTTATCGGGTTTCAAAAATATTTTATTCAGGGGCTTTCAGCCGGCGGAATAAAAAGTTAAATAATATTAAAGAAATTATTCAAGGAGGAAATTATGAAAAGGTTTATATCTCTTTTGGTTTGTTTTATCTTTGCGATTTTTGGGGCAGGCTGCAGCAATTGGAAAGACGTTGAAAAAACAGCTCCGGCATTCAGCAAAGTATGGACGGCGGTAGATGCTGCGGTAACCCACGAAAAAGGCGGAATAGCTGTCGACGACGGATGGGGCGCGCTGCTTACCGAAACCTCGGGCAGCTTATGCCGTGTTTCGGATTTATCCGTAAAAAAATCCGCTTATACAGTTGTTGCAAGATTATTGGCAAAGAAAACCGGTAATTCCAAAATTGTGGCTGCAGTTTTAAGGGCGCTTAATGAAAACGGAGTTGAAATAGGCAGGTTAAATATCCGTGAAGAGGATTTTACCTCGGATATGAATTATCAGGAATTTGAATGTACATTTGATTTGCCTTCAGACCAAAAAATGTCCGTCGATATTTATTGGCCCGGTTCTACTTATGTTAGAGTAAGCGAGTTCGGAATTGCGAGCCGCGGACAGGATAAGCTGCCGGACTTTACGGTAGACGGCAAAGCATTTCTCGGTGTCGACGCAGAGGAGAACGCTTTTGAACAAACGGAAAGCAATCTGTATTATTTTGATTTGTTGTCATATATGGATACTTTACCTCATTCTGAAGCGCAATATGATATTGCCAATTTAGTTTCCACTTTACAGGGATTAGTTAACAGGGATGTGCCTAAGCTTTTTGTAAGGTTTCAGCAGGAGAATAAATTTTGTGACGATACCGATTCTTATTGGCTTGACTACTTATCGCAATCAGGCAGAATGTTAGCGGATAAGACCACCGTAGAAATAAAAAATCCTATAACTCTTTTAAAAATTTTCAATAATTATTATACGGGCTTTGCCGCATGGGACAGTAATGTTCCTGCAACGGTCAATGCGGCGGCAACTGCCTGCGGCGTTGAAAATCTTTTACCCGTCAGATACAGCACCGTAAAAAACAGTCTGTATTATTATATAACCGCATCAGATGAGTTCGCCGCAAAACCGGTTAAATATAACTTAGGCGGAATGTTTACAGGTGAAGGAACTATACCTGACACACAAACGCCTTCAACGGGCAGCCGGAAAAATGATGTTTATTTATGGGCAAAGGCTAATTTTCTTGACACTAAAAAGACAAACCCGCATTTGATGGCTTATCATGTTGATGCCTATTCTTTAGATAGAGTGTTTGCGAATTATGCCGACCTTCAAAACATGTATCTTTCTAACCGCGACTACTATACGGCAAATAAATGTTTCTTTTTCGATTTATCTGTTTTGCCTGACTATCTGCCTAATGATGACCCTGACCAGGCTGACGAGAGCTTTGTTCCGGGCTACGATGAATCGGAAGACTATTTGACTTTTAATAAAATAATGAAAGAACAGAATACTTACGCTGCCTCGGTTAATGCGGATAAACCGGTTGATATAGGCGGGTTTACCCCATGGCATCTTAAATATACCCGTTATACCGACCCTAATGCGCCCGGCGACGTAGATGTGGAATGGGCGACGGTAGACGCGTTTTCCGCTTATTTTGCTTATGTAAACGCCGATGCGCCGTCTTTTACCGCTATGGCAAACGCTTCTGTTTATATGCATTTTAAAATGAAAACAGAAGGTTATACTCAAAAGGGAAGCAAGGCTGCTAAAGAATCACTACCGGCGGCGTCTGAAAAAGGCGTTAATTATTTAATGTTCTTTATGGGCGACTTCGACGCATCTTCGTGGCTTAATACGGCTATGATAAATATGTGGAATGATTCAAAAAGGGGAGAATTGCCGCTTTGCTGGACGTTTAGTTTAGAGCTGTATAAAAGGGCGGGGCATGTAATAGATATGATGTACAATACTGCTACGACTAATGATTACTTTGTTTCCGGCGCTAACGGCGTTGGCTATCTAAACCCCGAGGTGCTAACAAGACCGGTTTCCGCGCCTAATAACGGCAGTCTGGAAAAATGGGCAAACTATAATAAAACAGCATATGATTATTTTGATATAGACTTTAGCGGGCATTTGATAACGGTAGGCAGCGCGTCCAAAACTGTTATTGAGGCGTATAAAACTTTCTCTAAAGGTGCTGCTACAAACTTTACATATACGGGCGGAAAAGTGGAAGGCTTTACCACCGCTTCTTCAAGGGATTTTTCTTCTGTGAATGAAATGCTGAGCGGTTTTGCTAATAAAAACACCGGCTCAGGCAGTTCGTTTACTCAAATCAGATTTATCTTACGCAACCCTACGGAAATTTACGATATTTATCAGGAATTTTTATCTCATTCCGAAAAGAATTTTAAGTTGGTTGACCCGTATACGTTTTATGCCTTAGCGGCGCAAAACGCTTAATAGAATAAGGGAGATTAAAAGTATGAGTAATAAATTAGTTGTAAAAAGAACTTTCAGTAACAGAATATTTGCTCTTTTTATTGCGGTATGCCTGATGCTGGGACTTGCGCATACGGCTGTAAGGGGATTGATTGTAAAAGCGGATAATATAGACGATATTCCTCTTACAGTAGATACATATGACGGTCTTAATAAGGAAACCGTAACTATCCGTAACACAGAAGGCATCAGCGCCTTTTCTGTTCCGCAGGATTGGGGCGGTTATGTAAAAATGTTAACCTTAGATAAGGCTTACGATGTAAGCGCAGTCGGTAACTCCGGAGACGGTGCAATATCATTTTGGATGTTTTTTGCAAGCAGCGCCGGAGTGGAAAGGTATAAGCAATTAGGCGGCTGGAATCTCGATATAAGCGCGGGAGACAGCTATAGCGACAGCATTAAATATTCCTTTAATATTGCAGGTATTTTTGATAACTGTATAGTAGGCTGGAACAATATTATACTTCCGCTTTCCACCGCTGATGAAAAAAACAGCATGAATTGGACTAAAGTAAAATTTTTACGTCTTAACGGTGACAGTATAGGCGGCACACCGGCAGGCGCAAAAGTATCCTTTGCCGATTTTAGATTTATTGAATCGGAATATACAAGCCGTACAGTAATTGAAGAATTTCCTCAGGAAGAAATAGAAGATATTTCTCTTACGGTAGATACATATGACGGTCTTAGTAAGGAAACCGTAACTATACGGAATACTGAAGGCATCAGCGCCTTTTCAGTTCCGCAGGACTGGGGCGGTTATGTAAAAATGTTAACCTTAGATAAGGCTTACGATGTAAGCGCAGTCGGTAACTCCGGAGACGGTGCAATATCATTTTGGATGTTTTTTGCAAGCAGCGCCGGAGTGGAAAGGTATAAGCAATTAGGCGGCTGGAATCTCGATATAAGCGCGGGAGACAGCTATAGCGACAGCATTAAATATTCCTTTAATATTGCAGGTATTTTTGATAACTGTATAGTAGGCTGGAACAATATTATACTTCCGCTTTCCACCGCTGATGAAAAAAACAGCATGAATTGGACTAAAGTAAAATTTTTACGTCTTAACGGTGACAGTATAGGCGGCACACCGGCAGGCGCAAAAGTATCCTTTGCCGATTTTAGATTTATTGAATCGGAATATACAAGCCGTACAGTAATTGAAGAATTTCCTCAGGAAGAAATAGAAGATATTTCTCTTACGGTAGATACATATGACGGTCTTAGTAAGGAAACCGTAACTATACGGAATACTGAAGGCATCAGCGCATTTTCAGTTCCGCAGGACTGGGGCGGCTATGTAAGGATTTTAACTTTAGATAAGGCTTATGACGTAAGCGCAATCGGAAATGCAGGAGACGGCGCAATATCATTCTGGATGCATTTTTCAAGCAGTGCCGCAGTGGAAAGATATAAACAATTAGGCGGCTGGAATCTCGATATAAGCGCGGGAGACAGCTATAGCGATAGCATTAAGTATTCCTTTAATATTGCAGGTATTTTTGATAACTGTACAGTAGGCTGGAATAATATTATACTTCCGCTTTCCACCGCTGAAGAAAAAAACAGTATGAATTGGACTAATGTAAAATTTTTACGCCTTAACGGTGACAACATAGGCGGCACACCGGCAGGCGCAAAGGTATCCTTTGCTGATTTTAGATTTATCAAATCGGAATATACAAGCCGTACTGTTGTTGAAGAATTTCCTCAGGAAATAATAGAAGATGTATTTGTTAACGTTTCGGGTTACGGCGGCTTGATTCAATCCGAAACGAGAATCAATTATGTGGGTGCCGTTACCGCATATTCTGTTAATCGCGACAATGGCGGATACACAGAGCTCTTAACATTAGATAAGGCATATGACTTAAGATTAATAGGAGCGGCATCTGACGGCGCGGTTTCATTTTGGATAAAATTTGCCGATTCCGAAGCACTAAATAGATACAAACAGTTAAGCGGCTGGAATCTCGATATAAGCGCGGGAGACAGCTATAGCGACAGCATAAAATACTCTTTTAATATTGCGGAGCTTTTTAATGACTGCACAGTAGGCTGGAACAATATTATACTACCGCTTTCCACGGCGGAAGAAAAAAATAATATGGATTGGACTAAGGTTAAATTTATCCGGCTTAACGGCAATAACTTGGGTGGGACGGCCGTAGGTTCCGAGGTTTCCTTTGCCTCTTTCAGTTTTATTACAACAGAGTTTTCAACCCGCACGGCAATTGCGGAAAGAGAATTGAGCGATACGGACAGCGGTATTTTGTCGGTAGCAGGATATTCGGATTTGGCTTTAGGAACAGCGTCAATTGAAACTGTAGGCGTTATTAATACATATTCCGTCAACAGAGACTGGGGCGGTTATATAAAAACACTTACCTTAGACAGAGCATACGATGTAAGCTTAATAGAAGCTTCGCAATCAGCAGCATTTGTTTTTTGGATGAATTTTGCGGACAAAGCTGTATTGGACAGATATAAGGCACTGGACAATACGGATAATGCCGGCAGAAACTGGAATATTGATATAGGCTCCGGCGTTTCTTTCGCAGACAGCGCTAAATATTCATTCGGCATAAAAAATCTTTTCGCTGAGTGCGAAACCGGTTGGAATTGCATTATATTACCTTTAGAAATTGCAGATGAGAAAACAGGGATTGATTGGACAGATATTAAATTTATTCGACTTAATGGAGATATTTTAGGCGGAACAGGCGGCAATAACGCTGTATCATTCGGCGGTTTCCGTATTATGACTTCAAATGAAAATACAGCTACGGTTATTACAGAGAATTCGCTTATCGATGATTCCGGCAGAGAACCGATAGATGAATTAATTATTGTTGATTGCGATTATACCGGGCCGAATTTGTTTTTGGGCAATAATGTTGACAGAGGAGATTTCAGGCAAGGCACCGGCTGCGTGTGGACATCCGGCTCAGGCTATGAATTACGGGCTTCAGGGCTAAATATAGGAAAAACTGACCTGACGAAAAGAACCTTTGTATTAGCTATGTGGATATGGATAGAGGACCCCGCTTTATTCAATTCTTCCAATGTTGAATCACAAATAGAAATAAGCAGCTCCAATGCTTTTGATGCAAAAGAATTAAACTGGGATTTTAAAGCAATAGCGTCCGGTTTAGAACAAGGTTGGAACTGGGTTGTCTTAAAAGGTGAGGACGCCAGCGTTTCGGGCGGCGAACCAGATTTCGATAATCTTAGCCGTTTCCGTCTTTATGTTAATAAAATTTCCAATTCTATGATTAAAATTGACCGTATAACAATAGGCTATGCCGGTAACACAGCTTTATTCTCAGAACCGGACTGGCAAAATGAAAGAGCCGATTCTGACGGGCCGTTTAAGGGACAAAATTCGCTTATGCCGCATAACGGAACTTATTTGGAATTTGATTTTGACACAGCGGAAGAAATAACTTATACCGAAAGTGAGAAGCAAAGAGGATGCAGGAGTCGTTCAGACAACATGATACTTTTACTTGCTTTTGCAGGACTTGTATTTTTCAGAAGGCCTAAAGCATCAGTATAAATATAAACATTATTAAAGAAGAAAAGGATAAAAATTATGCAAGTATTTTACAGCAAACAAATCAGCATGCAAAAATTAGAACGGGCAATGCACACAATCAAAGACAGGATATACACAAAGCTTTGCGACATGCAGACAGAATACTTCAGCACACCCGAACCTGTAAAATATGAGGATAAGGGTAAGTATGAATTAAAACCTATAAAGGTTGGCGAGAAATGGGGCGACCTGTGGGACTGCGCATGGTTTCATGTGACTGCACAGGTTCCTCCGTCTGCCGACGTTGAAAAACTTGTTTTGGTATTGGACATAAACGGCGAGGGTTGTATTTTTGATAATGACGGGACGCCGAAAAGAGGAATTACAAATATTAATTCCGAATTTGAAAGAAGCTTAGGATTGCCGGGTAAAAGAGTGGTGCCGTTTGTTCAAATATCCAATGGCAATTTAAACGCGGATTTTTGGATTGACTGCGCATGTAATGACCTTTTCGGAAAGTATTGCGGCGGTACTTTGGTGCAGGCTGAAATCGCTTGTTGTAACGATAAAATCCGAAAGCTGTATTACGATTTCTGGGTGCTTTTTGACTTACTAAAAATTTTAGATAAAGAAAGCGCGAGGTATTCCTCAGTTCTGTACGCCTTGGATAAGGTTGCCGTTACAATTAATAACTTCAACGATGAGGAAATAGAATTTTGCTGTAATATTTTAGAAAAAGAACTTGACCGCAAGGCCGCCGATACAGGACTGACATTATATGCCGTAGGGCATGCTCATATGGATTTAGCTTGGCTGTGGCCCATCAGAGAAACAAAGCGCAAAGCGGCAAGAACCTTTGCTACGGCGATAGAACTGTTGGACAGATATCCCGATTATATTTTAGGCGTAAGCCAGCCTCAACAATTTTTGTGGGTTAAAGAAAATCATCCTAAGCTTTACGATAAAATCAAGCAAAAGGTAAAAGAGGGCAGAATTGAACTTCAAGGCGCGATGTGGGTAGAGCCCGACCTTAATTTAACTAGCGGTGAAAGTTTAGTAAGACAAATAATTTACGGCAAAAAATTTTGGAAAGAAGAATTTAATCAAGACATAAGAATAGCGCATATTCCCGATGTGTTCGGGTTTAACGGGGCGTTGCCGCAAATTTTGTCAAAATCGGATATCGACTATTTATTAACTATCAAAATGAGCTGGAATAAATATAATCAATTCCCTTTCCATACTTTTAATTGGGAGGGAATAGACGGCAGCAAAATTTTAGTGCATATGCCGCCGGAGGGAACTTACAATAGCGCTTGCGCGCCGCGTTCTGCCAAATGGGCGGAAACTAACTATTTGGAAAAAGGCAAGTGCGACAGCGCTATGATTTTATACGGAATAGGCGACGGCGGCGGCGGACCGGGTACGGAGCATTTGGAAAGGCTTAAAAGAATCGGAAGTTTAAGCGGAATTTGTCCCGTTAAGTCTTTAAGCACAAAAGGTTTCTTTGAAAAAATTGAAGGAAACAAGGAAAATTATCCGACCTATACAGGCGAAATGTATCTTGAAAAACATCAGGGAACTTATACCACGCAGGCAAAAAATAAATATTTTAACCGCAAATGCGAGCTGTTACTTAAAGACGCCGAATTTTTCTGCGTAATGGCATACACCGAAAAGAACCTTTCATATCCCAAGGCGCAATTGGATGAAATCTGGCAGGAGATATTGCTTTATCAATTTCATGATATTTTACCTGGTTCATCAATAAAAAGAGTATATGACGAAAGTGTTGAAAGATATCGCGAAATTGTCGGCATACTCGGAAAAATTATTGCGCAGGCGCTAAAGGTTTTGGGCGGACAACCGTTTTACAATCCTAATTCGTTTAAAAAAAGTCTGCTGTCGGAACAGGGTGGTAAAATATTTTACGAAGAGATTTTACCGTACAGCTTTGCAAAATTTAACAATGTGATACAACCTGACGTAAGTGCATCAGACGATAAATTGGAAAGCAAGGCACTTGAGGTTGTTTTTGATGATAACGGCCGGATTGTCAGCATAATTAATAAGGTGAACGGCAATGAAGCTTTATCTGCGCCCTCAAATGTGTTAACCGTTTATGGCGATGAAGGGGATTGTTGGGATATGGAAGAGGGTTATTTGTCCAAACCGCGCGGCCAATTCAAGCTTGCATCGCATAATAGCTATATAAAGAATGGCTATGCGGTCAGAGAGCAAACCTTGGTTTATAATCAATCGACGATAAAGCAAACAATAAAGATTAATGATTTTGAAAAAATGGTGATATTTGAAAACAGCATAGATTGGCAGGAAAATTTTAAGTTCCTAAAGGCTGAATTTAACCATACAATTCTTGCTGATTATTCAAATTCCAATTGTCAATTCGGCAATATAAAAAGGTCTACGCACAATAACACACCTTTAGAATTTGCACAGGACGAGATATGCGCTCATAAATATATAGATGTTTCAGACGGGAATCATGGTTTTGCTATATTAAATGATTGTAAATACGGACATAATGCAAAGGATAAAAATATTAAACTCAGCCTGTTACGAGCACAACAATATCCGGGGGAGAATGCCGACAAGGGTATACATAATTTTAAATATGCGATATATCTGCATGACGGTGGTTTTGAGCAAAGCGGTACATTGGAAAAATCTTATGATTTTAATACATGTTTCTATGAGGGCGGTATTGAAAACTTTATCGGACTGGGTTCACAAAGCTCAATAGTTGAAAGCGTAAAACTTTCCGAGGATAAAAAAGGCGTTGTGATAAGGATTTGTGAAGAAAAAGGAATGGAAGATAATATAAAAATTAATGTTAACTTTAAACACAAAGAACTTCACATTTGCTCAATTGACGAAAAGCTTTTGAGTCAAATTTCCGGCACTAACTTTACCCTTAAGCCGTTTGAAATTTTAACACTGTATTTTAAATTATAATTAAATGTAGAAAATAAAAAACCAAGCCGAAATAAGCAGTTTTCAGGTTCTATTAAGAATTAGTTAGTTTTCATTTAAATTACTATTAAAAAAGCAAAATTTTTTCCATATTATTCAGTTGTTTTAATATATAAAACTGAACATTTTTCAATGAAAATCAAATAATCAAATATTAAGTAAGTTATATTAATCGCTTGCTGGTCAAATAATAGTTGCTATTAATAAGCAACGAATAAAATAGCGGGTAGCGTCTAAGAAAACGTCCGTAGTTTCTGCACGGAATTTGTGCAAATGCTTTTAATCACCAATAGTAATCGTTGTTTATCGTTATTAATTTTTAATTCGATTTTTTACCCTAAATGGCTTATCATAGGCTAAAACTAACATTGTGTTAGCATATCATCTTCCGAAGACAATTCGGAAGTATGTCCTGACCATATACATATGCTGATCAGTATTCCGCCGAAAATGAGTGTAAGAATTACATTGAGAATCAATGAATAGTGACCGAATGGGAGAGCAGTAAGGATTCGCAGATAGTCAGGCCCGTTTACGGATAGCAATAAAATTAAGCAGATGCCAGACCGTACCAACGTGCTCGGCATGTAGCTAGTAGACTAGGGCTATGCCCGCATTGAGAAAAACCTCCGGCTATGCCGTAGGCTGTTTTTTCTATTTTGCCGCAATATTGCGCGCAAATAAAAAGAACCGAATTTTGACGAAACAAAAATCAGTTCTTTATTCTTTATCGGTAAACCGGAAAAAGTTTGGAGATTCTCCTACTATTTTTTTAAAGATACGGCTAAAGTAGTTTATGTCGGAAAATCCGGTTTCGATTGCAATTTGAGATATTGTCATTTGGGTATCTCGCAGAAGCGAAACCGCTTGCAGAACCCGTTTAGTGTTTACATATTCGGTTATCGTTTTGCCGGAGTAGGATTTGAATATCCGGCTAAGGTATGATTTGTCAATAAACAGAAGCTTTGCTATTGATTCGGGATGAATTTCCTGTGTGTAATTTTTATTTATGTAATCTATTATTTGGTTGAAGCGTTCCTGATTTTGAGGAATGTTTATTTTGCTTGAAGTACTCTCATGCTTTTGAAGAGCGTTACGGTAGAGCCAAACCAAGATATTATAAAGCTGGCCTTTTATGGCAAGGGCAAAAACATCGTTTTCTTGTGAATACTCAGTTTCAACTTGTTCAAAGAGATTATACAGCTCAGTACTGTGCGGTATGTGGTTGTTAAAAAGTATTTTTCTTGTAAAGATTGGGAGAATGAATTCATTTTCGCAAAAGTCCACAAACTTGCTAGCAAGCATTTCCTGTTCAAATTGTATCGTGCGGCTTTTATAAGGAGCTTGGGCAAAAAGACAGGCATGAGTGTCCATGCTGTTGAAAATCATTAAATCGCCCGGATTGCAAGTATAGGTCTTTTCATTGCAAATATACGTCGGGGTTCCCTCTTCAACATATAGAATCTCAAAAGCGCTGTGGTTATGAGGAATAAACACAAAACCTGATTCGGACATGGCAAAAGAATGGCATATAACCATGAAATCCTTTGAGGTCATTTCGGCCTTCTCTTGATAAGTCAATCCTTTGGTATATTTGAGAGGCAGATTCCGGTTGCCTATGTTTTTCATTTTTGTGCTAATAGTTTCCTTTTTTATTATTGCTTTCCTCCTTTTGACTGACTATACTTTGATTATAGTATACGGATTTTTAAAAGTCAATATGTAATTTGGGGAAAGAATACATATTTCGCTGTATGTATTAAAATAAACTGCGGAAAATATCTTTTTTCATTTAATATTACTTACCAATGCTAAAAATATAAAAACAACAAATATTAATATTGAGGTGCAAAACTATGGCAAATGAAACAAAAAGAAGTCCGACGACGCAAAAATTAGAGGAAAAGCTAAACGGTTGGCGCTGGATAATCAAAGGCAAGCAAAGAGGGATTTTTTCATTTGAGGACCAGGCGGCTTTAAAAATAGCCGACTTGAAAATTAAAATATATCCCATAGTTGATGAAATTCCCGCCTGGCAGATTAAAGAATGCTGGCACAAGGGAATAGGCGAGTATGAGTTTATCGATAAGGAATGGAGATCGATAGATATAGGCGATAATTGGGGAGGAGAGGGCAGAAGCGCGTTCTTCCGCAACAAGATTCAAATTCCAGCCGGCATGAAAGGCAAGCCGGTAGCGTTAATGCTGTATTTGGAAGGCGACTCACTGCTTTCCGTTAACGGCGTGCCGTATCACGGGCTTGACCCGTTCCGTAACAGCGTACTCTTGACCGAATGTGCTGAGGGCGGCGAGGTCTATGAATTAGACGTTGAGTCTTATTATAAATGGCATGAAGGCGAGAGCGCTATCAAAACCATAGACTGCTCCTGCATTGCAACCATTGACAGAGAGATTGAAAATGCATACTGGGATTATAGGGCTGTGTTCGGGGCGTTGACAATTCCGAATATAGATACTTCATTGCAGGCTGTAATTAAAAGCGTATTAAAAGAAGCGATAGACTACATAGATTTTGATGAAAAAGACCCCGTGCAGTTTAAAAAGCTGCTATTGCAAGGGCAAAAAATATTAAGGGCAAAAGTGTTTGAGAATCCGAATTTCCATATTGAAGGAACGTTGGACTTGATAGGACATTCGCACTTAGACGTAGTGTTTTTGTGGGATTATAAAGAGTTTGTCCGTAAAGCGGGCCGCACGCACGCAACTATGCTAAGGTTACTTGAGCAGTATCCCGATTTTATTTTTTCGCAAAGCCAGCCCGTTATGTATGAAGAGCTGCGCCTTAATTATCCGGATATTTTTAAACAGATTCAGGAACAGGTTAAGCTGGGACGATGGGAGCCGGTCGGCGCGATGTGGTGCGAGCCGGACTGCAATCTGATTTCCGGAGAGTCGTTTGTAAGGCAGATTTTATTCGGTACACAGTATTATGAAAAATGGTTTAATGTTACCCCCAAGACCTGCTTTTTGCCGGACGTTTTCGGCAATAGCTACGGAATGCCGCAAATATTGGCAAAATCGGGAATTGAGTATTTTGTAACGCACAAAATGAATATTTGGAACGACACCAACCCATGGAAATATAATGCGTTTTGGTGGGACGGTCCTGACGGAAGCCGTGTATTTGCCGTTGTTCCTCCGACACATTTTATGGGAACTATGGAAGCGGACAGCCTGCGTATGCATTGGGATAAGTTTACGGAAAAAACAAGTGTGGGTGAATCGCTTTATTTTTACGGCTGGGGAGACGGCGGCGGCGGAGTTGACCCCGAGATGCTGGAATTCATGAAACGCTACAAGCATTTCCCAGGCTTGCCGGAAACCAAGCCGACCAAGGTCGAGGACGCTTTAGGACAAATGAAGTCAAACGCTAAGGATTTGGTGGTCTGGAAGGATGAGCTATATTTAGAGGCGCACCGCGGCGTAGGTACCACTAAAAGCCTTTTAAAGAAAAACAACAGAAAATCTGAGAACCTTTACCGCGCCATTGAAATGCTCGGCGTTGCGGCGGAACAATTCGGCGGAACATATCCGTCTCAAAACCTGTTTGAAGGCTGGCAAAAAATATTAACGGCTCAATTCCATGACAGTTTACCCGGCTCGCATATTACTTCGGTGTACGGTGATTTGTTAAAGGAATATGCCGATATATTTAAACTGGGTAACGATGCGCTGGATAGCGTGTTGAATGTAATTTTATCAAGGATTCCGAGGAACAAGGCATTAGGCCAGCCGTTCGCCGTAATTAATTCAGTGGCCTCAAAGAGTACTTCGGCGGTAATTATTCCGAACGAGAATTGCGAGGTATATACAGCCGACGGAGTAAAACTCACTTCACAGCCGGTAAAGCAATTGGACGGAAGCACCGGTACGCAGTTTACAGCGCATGTACCTGCGGCAGGATATAATGTCTATTACACAAAACCGTCCGGTTCAGTGTTAAAGACAACAACGCCAAAGGACGGAGTTGTTGTGGAAAACAAATTTTTTCGTATTAAATTCGACAAAAACGCGGAAATCACATCGCTCTTTGATTTGAGGGCGGACAGAGAAGTATTGGCGTCCGGTATGAGGGCAAACCGCTTGCGTATGTTTGAAGACAGGCCGGGCAAATATGAAGCCTGGGATATTGTTGCCACATATGTAGATAATGAAATCAATTTAAAAGACGGACAAATCGATTCGGTGGAGGAAGGAGACAACAGCATAGTTGTCAATATTTCAAAACCGCTTTTGGACTCACTGCTCAAGCAGCGCGTTGTTATCTATAAGGAGCTTGACCGCATAGACTTTGAGACGTCGGTAGACTGGAAAGAAAGCCGTAAGCTTTTAAAGGTTGAGTTCGGGGTAGATATCAGTTCACGTACTTATACCAGTGATATTGCGTTTGCGACAATTGAACGGTCAAATTGCAGATACAACAGTTTTGACAGGGCAAAATTTGAAGCTACCGCACATAACTTCGTTGATATGTCGGACGGCGACTACGGCGTCAGTCTGCTCAACGATTGCAAATACGGACACGAGATAGACGGCAACCGCATGATGATTACTTTGTTAAAAGCGCCTAAAAATCCTGATAATCAGTCGGACATCGGTATTAATAATTTTACATATTCTATTTATCCGCATAAGGAAGACTGGACGCATGCGGAAACATTGCAGCGCGGACTTGAGTTAAACAATCCGTTTATTGTATGCAAGCTTGACGGCGAGCCGGTTAAGGAAGTAATGCCCGAGTCGATAATTTCGGTTTCGGCAAAAAATGTTACGCTGGAAGCGTTTAAAAAATGCGAGGACGGCAAAGGATATCTTGTGCGTATTTGTGAAAAATCAGGACGTACAACGCCTGTGGACATTGCTTTCTTTAAGGATATTAAAAAAGCGGAAACATGCAATATGATAGAGCGCGAGAGAGCGAAATTCGCATGCAAAGATAACAAGCTTGAAACAAAGTTAAAGCCGTATGAAGTAAAAAGTTTCGTAGTGTATTTTTAACTTATTGATTTATCCGGGCACAAAAAACATGCTGATTTTTCAAATAATTTTCATTTTTGTGCTAATATATTCCGTTTTTATTATTGAATTTGGCCGTTCAAATTGTCATACTAGAATAAGCAAAGTGATTTTGAAAAAAGCAAGACAGTGAAATGCATGTAATGAAAACATGCGCCCTATCAAATTATTGTACTGAATTAAGTGATAAATTTGAACAAAAACTAAGGGAGTGAGAAAATGTATAATGAGGACATAGCCGCCCCAAAGCATAAAGATTTATCGGCATCACAATTGGCAAATAGGCGTAAAGCAAAAAGAATAGGCAGGCAGGTTGCGCTGCAAGCCGTATTGATTATCACAGTTGCTCTGTATTTATACTTCTTTGTGTGGATGGTCGCCGCGGCGTTAAAGCCGCAAAGCGAGTTTGTAAGCAATCCCGCATCTTTAATAGTACATAACCCGCAGTGGAAAAATTTTATAAGGGTAACGCAGGAAGTACCGTTTTTTAAGTATGTTCTTAATACGCTGATGCTTGTTTTCGGTACGATTGTAGGAACGGTTATTTGCAGCTCCTTGGTAGCGTTTTCGTTTGCGAAGCTGCGCTGGCCCGGTAAGAGCTTTGCGTTTATGATACTGCTCAGTACGATGATGATTTCAAGCCAGGTTTTACAGATACCCACCTTTGTGTTATTTACAAAACTCGGATGGCGCGGCACCTATGCGCCTATTATTGTGCCTACCTTTTTCGGAGCGTTCGGCGGCGGCGCGCTTAATATATTTTTAATGCGTGAGTATTATAAGGGAATTAATAACGATGTAATCTCCGCCGCAAAAATTGACGGATGCAGTTATTTCAGTATGTGGCGGATGATTATATTACCGCTGTCGCTTCCTGTAACGGTAACTATCGCGATATTGACTTTTATGGGAACATGGAACGATTATCTGACGCCGTTGCTTTATATAGAAAACCCTGCAATGTATCCGCTGTCGCTGGGCTTACGGGCTTTTAAACAGCAATTCCAAACAGACTGGTCAATGATGATGTCCGGCGCTGTGTTATCTATGCTTCCTACGCTTTTGATTTATTTTGCGTTTCAAAAGTATTTTATGGAAGGAATTTCGATTTCTTCGGGATTAAAGGGGTAAGGATATGAAAAGTACTAAGTTTTATTTAGATAAAGTTATGGCAATAGCGCTTTGTCTGGTTATCATAATGCTTCCGCTTACTTCGCTTAAAGCAAAAGGGAAGAAGAGCCCGGCGGGAACAGTTTCATTTTGGTCGATATTTCCCCAAGGCGATCCCAAGCTTAAAGATTTGGAAAATATTATTGCCGAGTTTGAAAGCCTCAATCCCGATATAAAGATTGAACACTCCGGTACTAACTTTTGGGATTATTTCGGAAAATTGAGTACGGCACAGGCCGCGGGGCAAGCTCCCGATGTTTCGCTGAATAATTTAAACGATGTGTTACTGCGGGCGAAAAACGGAGTAATCAGCAGTCTATGGCCTCTTTATGCGGAAACCGATATGACTCAGTTCAATCAAAACGATTTAGATTTTTTTACATATGATGAGCAAATCTATGCGCTGCCTTTTTCATCTGACTTCAGAGTACTGTATTATAATAAAGACCATTTTGCTGCGGCAGGACTGGACCCTGAAAAGCCGCCGACTACTATTGAAGAGTTAAAGCAATACGCTGATGCCTTGGATGTCAGAGATGACGGTATGCTTAAGCGCGCAGGGTTTCATCCAAAGCTTGGCAACCATGACGTTTGGGCAGACATATGGACGCTTGGCGGAACTATGTTTAAGGAAGACGGAACTCCAAACTTTGAAGATGAAAAAGTTAAAGCCGGTATTCAACAATATGTTGACCTCAGCAACCGCTACACAACCCGCGAATTTAACTCCTTTTATACCACTACGATGGCAGGAGACCTTGACTCGTTTTTATACGGCAATGCTTCGATGGAAGTGAGCGGCGACTGGCTGGCGTGGGAAATCATGGATGCCGTAAAAGCGGGAACTATTGAGGAATTTAATTGGGGTGCGGTGCCTTATCCGTATTCCGGCGACAACCGCTATGCTTACGGAGTCGGCTTTTCAATTGAGATGAATGCCGGCTTGGACGACGAAAAAATGGGAGCCGCATATAAATTCATGGAATTTTTGACAAGCTATGACGTGCAAAAGAGATGGATTGAGCTGTTTAAGTTTACCCCTGTAAATAAGCGTGTAATAGAAGATATTCTGACAGATCCGGCAACAGAAGATAATGTGCGCAATGTTCTTACCGAAGCCGCTTATAAGCGTTCGCCTGAAGTTTTTGAGGCCAGGCCGCTTTGGCATGATACGGTTACGGCGGAAGTGAATTATGTGCTGAAAAATCAAAAGACAATTGAGCAGGCTATGAGCGATGTTAATCAATCATTAAACGATGCGCTGGCAATTTATAAAGGCGAAAATCCGAAGAATAAGATTGATGTGCTGGTATTGGTTGTTTTCGGGGCGTTGATATTAATAGTTGTGGCGCTGGTTGTCTTTGGTAAGAGGAGGACAAAAAAATGAACGCTGTGAAAGCTGTTAAAATTAAAGATAAGAGTTCTGCGAGCAGGAAAGAAGCAATAGCGGGAGTTCTGTTTGCCGCTCCTTGGATAATCGGTTTTTTGGTGTTTACGTTGTACCCTATGAGCGCATCGCTTTTTTACAGCTTTACAAACTACAATACTTTTGCTATAACCCGCTTCGGCTTGTTTAACTTCGATTATGTGCTGCGTAACCCCGAAGTTCAGGCGGCATTTAAAAATACGCTGTATTTCGTTATTATAAATGTGCCTGTCAGTACGGTTATAGGTATACTTTACGGCTGGCTGTTAACACGTAAGACGTTCGGTCAAAAGCTGTACCGCACGATTGTATACCTTCCCGCGGTGTTCTCTTTGGTAGCGTCGGCATTCTTGTGGCAATTTTTGCTTGACCAGAGCGGACCTATCAATTCTATTTTGGGCTTTATCGGTATTGACGGCCCCGCTTGGTTTAAAGACCCGAAATGGGTAAAACCCGGATTGCTTATAATGAGCTGGTGGGGCGTCGGCGGCACGATTATTCTGTACTTATCCGCAATCGGTAATGTGCCCAAAGACCAATACGAAGCGGCACAGATAGACGGGGCGGGCGGATTTAGGCAATTTTGGTCCGTAACGCTGCCGAATATCTCGCCTATAATCTCTTACAATGTGCTTATGGGCTTTATAGGCGGTTTCCAATATTACCTGCCCGCAATGATGATGGACACGGAAGGAACCGGACGGGCAGCATTATTCTTAGGGGAAGTAATATACAAAAATGCGTTCGTTCAGCTGCAAATGGGATTTGCCTCTGCGGTTTCATGGGTAACTATGCTGTTGATATTGCTGGTGACAATCATTTACTTAAAGCTGTCTAAAAAATTTGTATTCTATGCAGATTAATATTTAAAAAAATTACTACAAGGACAAATTATTGAAAATAGATTAAAAAATCTTTAATCTAATAAGGGAGGTAAATTTTGATGAAAAAAAATCCTTTGGCTTGGTTAGTCGCAATTCTGGTTTGCTTAACTGTCGTTGTGGGTGCGCTTAATAGTACCTACAATGCAGATTTTGCAAAGGCGGAAACTGCTGTAACCACCGAAAAGATTCCCTATAAACAATTAGGGGATTATCTGTCGGGTTCCGCAACGGCTAAAAGCGGAACGTTTACTTCATCGCCGGAAACTATCTACGATAATTCGGGTATGAACGGTGATGACGGCATTACGCACAAACATAGCAATAATGCCGATAAAATGTGGCTTTCAAGAACGAGCTCAACGCCAAGTGACGCGGCGCCGGTTATATCGCTTGACAGGCCGAACCAATTAGGGCTTATGTTTGTCTGGAATTACAATAAATCGGACAGCTTAAACAACGGACTTAAGAAAGTCACAATAAGCTATTCTGTTGATAAAGAAGATTGGACAGATTTAGGTGATTTCACGTTTGCAAAATCTTCGGGAGGCAGCAAAATAAAAGCAACTAATCTGGAGGGCAGCGGATCTCCCATTGACTTTGGCGGCGTTTACGCAAAGCATATCCGCATTACCCCAAAAGACACGGAAGGTAATTGGGGTGGCGACGCTTACGGTTTATCCGAGGTTAAGATTTATGAGTTTAAGGTTGAGGCAAAGCCGGGCGCGTATATAAAGGCGTCGCCGTTTGCTTCATCGTCCGTGGCTTTCTTCAGAGCGGTAGAGCAGCAATCAATGCTTACCGACGGCTCGGGATTAGATTCAATTAAGTCGTCAAAAGCACTGCATGATAATAATCCCGCTAATATGTGGAAGGGTACGGCTACTCAGGTTTTGTTTAATTTAAAAGGCAAATATCCTATTTCCGATATGTATATCTGGAACTATAATGACCCTGAGCATCTTGATTACGGAGCAAAAAGTATAACAGTGGAATATACCTCTGACCCTGCTTTTGGCGTCTTTACAAAATTAGATGATTTCGATATCAGAAAAGGCTCGGGCAAAACGGGCGAGGCGGCGGCAATCCGTATTCCGTTTAACAATATTAAAGCGCAAATAATCAGAGTGCGCATTAACAGCAATCACGGCGGTATGTCAAACGGATTGTCGGCAGTTCGTTTTTATTGCGGAAAGGGTGATTATGTTGAGTCGGCGCACGAATGGTCGTCGGTAATCAATACTTACGACGGCGTGTTCGGAGCAGACGGTATTTTCAGCGCGTCAATGGACGGAGTTGACTACGGGAAATCATTAGACCAGCGCTCGGCTAGTGATAAGGTTTGGTTTGTTTTCTCTGATACGGACGTATTAGCCGGAGGCAAAGTGATAGACGAAATTAACCGTACGTCTACCGGCTTTAATATGCCGAATAATACTTATGCGACTTTTGTCGGTAATGATGCTTTTGACGGTGAAATAGAACGTTTATACAACGGTAAATATTTCCTTAAACCGACTATTGAGGGCGACGGTCCTAGATGGTGGCTGGGCGACACAATTATTCACAACGATAAAATTTATCTGACTCCGCATTTGGTTGAAAATTATAGCGGAGGAATGGGCTTTAAACATACCGGCGGAACGGTCATAAGTCTTGATATTAAAGACGGCAAGGCGGATTTTGACAAAGGCGTCAACCCCGGGTATTTTAATGAGAAAAATGAATACATGACATATTTCGGTGACGGTTCGGATTTCCTTTTAAATGCAGGCTTCTTCTCCAATACCGAAGAGGCAGGGGCTCCGGATCCTGACGGTTACATTTATAACTACGGTAATCACAATATTTCGGGCGGCAGATATCTGGTTGTTGCGCGTGTGAAGGCCGAGGATTTTGAGGATTTAACTAAGTATGAATATTACGACGCAAACGGTAATTGGGTAAAAGGCTTGACTAACGCGGGCAAAGGGCCTTCAAACGTTTCGCCTGAGCTTAGCGTTACTCCTATTACATTCGGCGAAAATGCCGGTAAATATATGCTGGTATATCAGCACAATACCCAATCGCCTGTAACTTCGATGCGTATTTCCGATACTCCGTGGGGAACATGGAGCGAGGCAAGTCCTGTGCATTATACCGTTGAACCGTTCTATATGTCTCAAATCTATGACCGTAATGCCCCCCAAATTGACGGCTATTCATACTGCTACAACGCAAAGGCGCATCCGGCATTGTCAAAATCGGGCGAATTGATTATGTCATATAACATGAATTATATGGGCGGAACAAATCACTCGGGGCATTTGAAAAACATTGATAACTATCACCCGCGTTTCCTGAGGCTTACCTCAACGGGAACGGTTGAAGTTACCGACAATAAAGGCGTAGGCGATTCTGTAATTTATGTTACTGATATAACTATCAATAAAACAGAATTATCTTTAGTCGCGGGAGATTCGGAAACTCTTACAATTGCAATTGCGCCCACAAACGCGGCAAACAAAAATATTACCTGGAAAACCTCGGATTCGGCGGTTGCTACGGTGGATGAAAACGGAAAGGTAACTGCAATAAAAGCGGGGACGGCTACCATTAGCGCGGAAACTCAGGACGGAAGCGATTTGAAGAAGGAATGTATGGTTACCGTTACAGAGGCGGACACCGGCGGCAAAAAGAAAGGTTGCGGCAGCAAAGTCGATTCATCCGTATGGCTTATATTACCAGGGCTCGGCGCATTACTGTTAGTCAAACGGAAATTGTAGAAATACAATTATAAACTTGTAAGTATGCTGAAGTTATTTTAAGAACTAAAGCGTATGATATTAAATTTAAAATATAAAGGAGGATAAAATGGTTAAAAAGAAGATTATTAGCAAATTTGTTGCTGTATTTGCTGTGTTGGCGGTTGTCTTAGCAGGCAGCTTGCTTGGCATAAAGCCGATTAAAGCAGCAGCTGACGGACCGGAATTGGTCGGAGGTGTAAGCTCTGAACAGCTGGCGGCCTACTGGAAATTTAATGAGACAAGCGGCAGCGTCGCAAAAGACTATTCAGGCTATAATAGGGACCTTAAGCTTTTTAAGGGAAGCGTTGCGCAGTGGGCTGACGGACCGGCTGATAATATGGGTTCGTTTAAGTTCAACGGCACTTCTGCATTCACAATGTTTAATACCGAACAAGACAACTATACCTCATCGGGCAATAACTATTGGATCAGTACTGATTTTAAGGCTGACGGCAAAACAGCTGCGCCGCGTAATGAACACAGCCTGTCAATTAATTACCTTGTTCAAATCGACGACATCGTTTATAATGCGGCGGCGCCCGATCAAAACGGATTTAATCTGATGTTCGGAAATGAAGGGTTAGCGGTAGGCGCGGCAGGCTCGATTGAAGGCGCTATACTTACAGCACAGCATTTCAAGACTCTCGGAAAAGAGGAAATAGCAAGGTACGATCCGGAATTTAAGAACAATTGGTTGTTCTACGGAATTAAGGGAGCCGGTGGAATAATGGGCGGAACGGATAATACTGTTTCACCTAACAACATCAATGACAAGCTCGGCGGCAAGTGGACAATGCTTACCTTTGTAATCGATGACAGTCTGTCGCGCGGAACAGAGGAAACGGCCATCTACATCAACGGAAACAAGGTCAGCACAGGCGGCTTAGGACTTACGCTCGGAATGGTAAAATCTCTTGGTAAAGCAGACAGTGCTTTCTGCGTAGGCGGATGGAAGGGTGAAAGTAATGACCAGACAAATGCGCACCGCGGTTTTTCAGGCAGCATGAGTGAGTTTATGGTTTTTACCCGCGCATTGGAGGCAAGCGAAATCTTAACATTAGCTCAAAGCTACGGTATGGCGGAAGAGGCTCCTGCAACACCGATCGGTGTTTCGCTAAACAAAACAAGCGCAACTCTAGCGATTGACGGGGATTTACAGCTTACTGCTACGGTTACGCCTAGTGACGCTGCCGATAAGACAGTAACATGGACCAGCTCAAACCCTGCTGTTGCCGAGGTAAGCTCTACCGGTAAGGTAACGGCAAAAACTGCGGGAACAGCCACAATAACGGCGACCTCAAATGCGGACAATACAAAAACTGCCACTTGTGCTATTACCGTGGAAGCGGCGGCTACAGCAAAAAAAGGATGCGGTTCAACGGCAGTCGGCACGGGCGGAGGAGTAATATTGTTCGGCGGATTAGCATTGGCTACGGCGGCAATCGTATTACTGCGTAAGAAAGAAAGATTAACAAAAGAAAAAAATCAAATTAAAAAATAAATAATAAAAAATAAGGAGAAAAAATGAGTAAAACATTCAGTAATTTGAAAAAGGGCATAGTGGTTTGCATAGTCATA
>JALQSN010000320.1:0-56804 GCA_023690525.1 Holotrichia oblita | reverse complement strand
CTGCCTCTCGTTACGCAAAGCTTCCTCGAAACGCCACGCTCCTTGCTTTCGTCATTATACAGAAAAACTACAAGAAATGAAAGCATCCATTTACAAAGACCGCTCCCTTAACTTTTTCTGTTGAGGGTTTCCATAAAACGGGTTATAATATGGACGTGTTGTCATTTCAAAAAATAGGCGGGCAAGGTGAAGCCCACGTGGGCTGACGGCTTCGGACGGAGCGTACGGAAAGGAGATTCCTGCATGAAATACGGATTCATAGGCGCGGGCAATATCTGCACGGCGGTCGTTACCGGCGCGGTAAAAACCCTCGATGCCACAGAGTTTTCTGTTTTTGACACCGACGCGCAGAAATGCGAGCAGTTGGCGAAAGCCACAGGCATCGGCGTATACGCCGGTGAGGAGATTGCCGCCAAGGCAGGGATCATTTTTTTCGGGTTAAAGCCGAATGTGATTCTCGACGCGCTTGCGGGCTACCGCGAAATCCTGGCGCGGCGCGCGGATGTGGTGGTCGTATCATTCGCAGCCGGGGTTGAGATAGAACAGCTCAATGCGGCATTGCCGGGAACGCGGCTGCTGCGGGTACTGCCGAACCTGAACGCTGCCGTCGGTGCGGGCATGGCGGCGGTTTGCGCCAATAGCCTATGCTCTGCGCAGGACATCGCGGCGGTTGAGGACTTTCTATCCGCCTGCGGCAGTGTTGTGGCGATAGAGGAGAAATACTTCGATCTGTTTACGGTTTTAGCCGGCTCGACACCGGCGTTCACCTATCTGTTTATCGATTCCTTGGCGCGGGCGGGGTTGAAGCTCGGCATGGATAAGCGCCGCGCGCTGATGATTGCGGCGCAGAGCGTGCTTGGCAGTGCGAAAATGCTGCTCGAAGCGGATGCGCATCCGTGGGAGTTGATTGACCGCGTCTGTTCGCCCGGCGGCTTAACGATCGAGGGGATTTGCACCTTACAGGAGCATGCGTTTGAAAGCGCGGTCGAACAGGCCATCCAACGTTCTGTGGCAAAAAACACTGAATTGCGAAAGTAAGAGCGGATTTGCCGCCGGAGAGGAGCATTATGCTGCGAGAATACGAACACCATGACACCGACGGCGCTATCGCGCTTTACATGGAAACCTTTGCCAACCCGCCGTTCTGCTATACCTGGTTGGAGTATCCGCGAATCCGCCGGTACTTCGAGGACATGGTAAACACGCCGGGGTTTGCGGGGTTTGTTTATGAAGAGGACGGCGCGATCGTCGGGCTATGCGTCGGACAGATACAGGATTATTTCGCCTGCTGCGCCTTTGAGATTAAGGAACTGCTCGTGAGCGGCGGCAGCCGTGGCAGGGGAATCGGCTCGGCGCTCTTGACCGACGCAGAGGAACGCCTCGCCGCACGCGGCGTCGAGCTGATGTCGCTGGCGACAAGCACCGACTTGGCGGCGTTCGGGTTCTACGAGCGGCAGGGATACCAGGCTTCGGGGAACACAGTGTGGATGGGCAAGGCCATATAAAAACCGCCGTGGCTTGACACGCCGCGGCGGGATTTTTGCACTATCTCAGTTTATCAATGCGTTTCTCCACAACATCCCAATCAATCGACAGGATAAAGTTCTTTATGTACTCCGCTTTGTTTGTGGCATAATCCAGAAAATAGGCGTGCTCGTACATGTCCATCACTACCAGCGGATACGCCAGGCATACAACGCCTTCGTCGTGCGCGTCCTGCAGGAGATTGCGAAAGCTGTTCGTGCGCTGTTCGTATGCCAGTACGCTCCAGCCCCGCGCCGCCATGCAGCAGGCGGTGAAGTCATCACGCCATTTTTCGTAACCGCCAAAGCTGTCATGCAGCATTTCTGTGGTTTTTACCTTCGGTACCTTTTGTGTTCCACACATATTCTGGAAGTATTCCTCATGCAGAATCACGCCGTCCAACGCGTATGTTTCGCCCTTTTTTAGGCTGCGATACCGGCTGTAGACCGCGTTCGCGTCCTGTGTATCGGGCGCTTTTTGCAGCTCTGCGGTGATCTGGTTCACTTTCGAGACATAACCCTTGTAGAGCTTCACGTGTTGCGCGTACTGCTCCTCTGACACGGCTATCGTGTTATGCTCAAAATTCTTCGATTTGAGTTCCATTCCGCCCTCCGAATGATTCGATCCGTAACAGTATATGCGCACGGATGCGGATGTTGCCTGTTTCTATTGATAGAAGGAAGGTGTCATGATGTTTCTTTCCACTTGCAGCCAAATGCGCGCGCTCGATCAGTCGGCGGTCGCGGACTACGGCATCCCCGGGCTTGTGCTGATGGAGAACGCCGCGCTCGCCGTCTTTGCGCATTGCAAACGCCTCGATGCCTATACCGCAAAGAAAGTTTCCGTGTTCTGCGGCACAGGCAATAACGGGGGCGACGGGTTCGCGGTCGCGCGGCATATGGCGAATGACGGCACGGACGTGAGTATTCTGTTAGCCGGGGACGCCGCGCGGATGACAGCGGACGCGCGGGTTAACTACGAAATCTGCCGCCGCATGGGAATACCGATTTTTAACTGGCCCGACGATGGTCGTCTGCCTGACGGTGGCTCGTGGCGGGACACCCCGCTTATCATCGACGCGCTGCTCGGCACAGGCAGTTCCGGCGGGCCGCGAGGCGCGATCGCCGATGCGGTACGGGCGATTAACACAAGCGGCGCGTTCGTCGTCGCTATCGACTGCCCGACGGGCGGCGACCCGGATACCGGGCGGGTCGCCGAATGCTGTGTGCAGGCGAACCTGACCGTAACGCTCGCCATGACAAAGCCGGGGCTATTGCTGTACCCGCTTGCCGGGTACACGGGACAACTGGTGTTAGGGGATATAGGTGCGCCGCGGGCGCTTCTGGCGCGCGATACGGGGTTGTACGCGCTGGATACGGCTGCCGCCGCGCTGTTGCCCCCACGTCGAGAATGGTCGCACAAGGGCGCTTACGGTCGGGCTGCTATCATAGCGGGCAGTGCCGGCATGCCCGGCGCGTCGGCGTTCAGTGCCAACGCCGCGTACGCGGCAGGCTGCGGGTATGTGGAAATTTGCGCGCCCGCGAGCGCACTGCCGGTGATCCAACGGCTGGCACCGCAGGCGGTCACCACGGCGCTGCCGGAGCGGGACGGACGTGTCTGCGCCGAAGCCGCCGGACTGGCACTGGAGCGGATCGCACAGGCGACGGTCTGCCTGATCGGTCCCGGACTTGGCTATACGCCAGAGACGGCTGCGTTTGTCGCCGCAATCATACCGGCTGCCGATACGCAGTTGATTCTCGATGCCGACGCGCTGAACGCGATCGGGCCAGAGGCCCTGTTGGCGGCGCGCGTGCCGCCGGTCATTACGCCGCATCCGTTGGAGATGAGCCGACTGACCGGGCTTGCGGTTTCAGATATTTTAGACGACATGCTTACCACAGCAAAGAGTTTCGCAAAGCGGTATCATACCGTCACGTTATTGAAGGACGCCACAAGCGTGATTGCGAAAGCTGATGCGGCATATATCAACAAAGGCGCGTGCAGCGCGCTTGCGAAGGCGGGCTCCGGCGATATTCTGGCTGGGATCACCGCCGGATTGGCGGCGCAGGGCGTAGCCGGGTTCGAGGCGGCGGCACTGGCGGCGTTCCTCCACAGCGGCGCAGGGCATACCGCCGCCGCGCGGGTTGGGAATTACTCGGTTTCCAGTGAGGATTTACTCGCAGGTGTGAAAGAAATGATGCGCGTGCTTGAAGAGGCGGCGGGTTGCCTATAAGATAACACAGCGAAAGCCCTCTTATCAGGATGATAAGAGGGCTTTGGTTATTGTTGTGTTTTTAGGACCTCGCCGATCTACAGCCCGGCACGGTTGACGAACCTAACAAGTCTGGATTTTTTCCTCGAGGCGGTATTTTTATGGTACACGCCCTTAGACGTCGCTTTGTCGATAGCGGAAACAGCGGCTATGAGCGCTGCCTGCGTCTGGGCTTTGTCACCAGCCGCGGTCGTGGCGAGCACTTTCTTCACGGCGGTTTTCGTCCGGGATTTCAGCATTTTATTTCGCATGGTCTTTTTCGCGATCACTTTGATTCTCTTCTTAGCGGATTTGATGTTTGCCAAATCGGTTCACCTCCTAACAGCCATATCATACTGATTCGTTTTCGCACCGAACGGTGTTCGGCAAAACGCCTCGCGCTTCGTCGCACGGCTTTTCACCACGGTTCTGGTTCAAACGAGAATCAGTAACGGACAACGGAGATCATTTTAACAAAAAAACGGCGGTAAGTCAATGAATATCTTACAAAAACCTGCTAAAAATACAAATAGGAAAAAATTTGGTCATCGGAGGGATACTATGAACAAAGGCAAAGTCAATATCCGCACCGACCTTGCGATAGAGGCGCGGGAAATGCTGCACACGGAATCGGAAGGCGAGGAGATCGCGGGGTAAAGGTAACGGTTGAACTGAACACATCGCGGCGCATCAAGTAACGACGGTTGAGATTTTAAACGAGACCGGCGCGGAGCAGATGGGCAAGCCGATCAGGAAATACATCACGATCGAATCGGAGGACATGAAGATCAACGCCGTGGATACCCACGCGGAGATCATCAGATCATGGCGAACGAGATCGGCGCGCTGTATCCACTGGAGCGGCATGACGTGGTTTTGGTGGTGGGTCTTGGAAACTGGAACGTAACGCCGGACGCTTGGGCCGATCGCGGTATCGCAGATGCTGGTGACGCGGCATATTACGAACACGGAGAACGTCCCCGCGAGATCACGGACGCGGTGCGCCCAGTCTGCGCCGTCACGCCGGGGGTCATGGGCCTGACGGCATCGAGACGCTGGAGATCGTAAAGGGTGTGGTGGAGCATGTGAAGCCGAGCCTCGTGATCGCGATTGACGCGCTGGCGGCGCGTCGCACCAGCCGCATCAATTCTACGATACAGATGTCGAACACGGGCATCAACGGCGCGGGCATGGGCAACAAACGCGGGACATTGGACGAGAAGCTGCTCGGCGTGCCGGTGATCTCGATCGGTGTTCCGACAGTATACATAATGCAATACGGAAATTAGATGGTATAAATGCTAATAAATCAGCATTTGTACAAAGGCTCTCAAAAACATTCCAAAGCTATCCTGTTTCCATTAAGAAATCTTTATCAGCATAATAAAAGCTGAAAACCCCCTGACAAATTTATATAAGCGCGCTTTAATATAAGAAGAACTTAATGCAAAGGAGCGAAATAGTATGGAAAAATGCAAAATAATCACAATCGCCAACCAAAAAGGCGGTACGGGGAAAACGACTACTGCTTGTAATCTAGACTTATCAATGAGTTTCGGCATTGAGCGTCCCGATGAACTTCCCATTGTCTATGCACAACTTACTTGGCATGATTATGGACGGCGAAACTCTGCCGGATAAATCCGAATATATCATAAGCGGAGGTCGGCTTGACATTATCCCCTGCAACATCAACCTTTCTGTCACGGAGGTAAATCTTCGTAATGAAGTTGGCGGTGAACATACATTGTCGGAGCTGCTTGAGCCTTTACGTTCGGAATACCAATACATTATTATAGACACCAACCCGTATTTGGCCAACTAACCCTCAATGCCTTGGCGGTCTGTGACGAGGTTATTGTCCCAGTAAGCCCGCAATTATGGTCGGCCACGGGATTGACGGATTTACTTAAAACCATTTTTAAAGTTAGGAAAAAAATCAATCCACGGATTGAAATTGCAGGGATATTACTTACAATCTGTGACGAACGAACGAAGTTGTTTAAAGAAGCAAAAAGCCTTATAGATGAACACTACGGCGATAAAGTGAAAATTTTCAGCACTCATATACCCAACACAGTCAAAGTCGGTGAAGCTAATTATTTGAGCAAAAGTGTCTTGGACTATGATATAAACAGTAAGGCTACTATAGCGTATAAAGCATTTGCAACGGAGGTGGCCGGTGATGGCAGGATTAACTAATAAAGATGGCAAGCCACGTTTGCAAAACCTTGATGCTATGTTTGGTCTTAACGACTCGGAAACACAGACAACAAAAACAAGATAGCTTCTATAGAAATTAAAAATCTAGTGTCATTCAACGGACACCCTTTCCGCTTATATGAGGGTGAACGGCTTGAAGATATGGTCGCAAGCATAGTGTCAAACGGTGTTCTTGTGCCTATTATTGCCCGTAGGGTTAATGAAACTTTGGAAATCCTCGCAGGGCATAACCGTGTGAACGCTGCAAAAATGGCAGGGCTTAACGAAGTGCCAACTATCATTTTGGAAGATATTTCAGATGATGATGCAATGGTTTATGTAATAGAAACAAACCTGTTACAGCGTTCATTCTCGGATATGACGCATACGGAAAAGGCCGCCGTTATCTCATTACATCATTCTAAAATGTTCTCACAGGGTAAACGCAATGATATTTTAGAACAGATAGAAATGCTCGAAAAACCGCATAAATACAAGGAAAATGAAACTTGTTCGCAAGTTGCGAACAAGTTAAAATCAATAACAAAAGTTGGTCAAGAATATAATTATCAAAAGATACTGTTGCACGATATTTGCGTATCGGTCAATTAACCCCTGCATTAAAAGCACGGCTCGATAATAATGATTTTGCCTTTATTCCGGCTGTAACACTTTCGTACTTAAAGGCAGAAGAACAAGAATTATTGGACGATTGCTTAGAGCGTAACGGTGTAACTGTAGATATGAAAAAAGCCGATATGCTCCGTAAATTATCAGAAGAAGGCAAGCTGAACAGCGAAAGTATTTATCGTATTTTATCGGGCGAAGCTGTGCCAAAGACAAACCGTACACCTACAGTTAAGTTAGGCAATGCTGTATATTCTAAATATTTTAAACCAAATCAACCAGCAAAAGAGATACAAAGCATTGTTGAAAAGGCATTAGAAATGTATTTCGCTCAATAATGAGGTGATATGGTGAAAACAATGAAGTTGAAGTTTTGCAGAAAGTGTTATCTGTATTTGAAGAAAAACTGCCACAGGAAACAGAGTTGCTTCAAGAGTTCCGAACTGTATTTGAAAGTATGGTTGAAAGGAAAAATCGTCAATCCTATTTTAACAAAGCCGATTACTATAAAGATGCAGTAAGAGAATGGAAAAGAAGAACCCTGAAAAATCAAAAGAATATTCTAGGCGGCATCTTGAAAAGAAAAGAAAAGAGCGGAAAGAAAAAGTTTTGTATCTGAACAGTCAAGGTAAAACGGTATCTGAAATAGCTAAAGAACTGAAAATATCCGAAAAAACAGTTATGTTGTGTCTTAGAGAAGTACAAAATTAACAACAATATTCATCACATAACCCACAATCCTTGTAACCAATATTTAAAGCCGTCCTTACAGATTAAAGGGCGGCTTTAAATATTGGCTGGAAGTTGATATTAGGTCGCTACAGTCCATAAATAAATGAGTGGGAGGTATTAATGTAAAGAATGACAAGTGAGAATGAAGCGGTTTGTTTGCTGTCGGAGCTGCTTGCTTTAAAATGCGGATATAGTCCTAAAGAAGCAAAGCAAATCAAAACGGCAGCCGCGCTTCACGATGTAGGCAAGGTGAAAATTTCTACCGCTCTGCTCTGCAAGCCGGATAAACTTTCGCCTGAAGAATTTGAAATTGTAAAAATGCACACTAAATACGGCGAAAAAATCTTAGCTTCAATACAAGGCGAACTAGGAAAAAAAGCAAGGCAGATAGCACTACTGCACCATGAGAAATTTAACGGACTTGGATATTGGGGCTTCAAAACAGCAGAGTTGCCGCAATACACAAGTATAGTAAGTATTTGTGATGTAGCTTGTGCGTTGCTTTATGAACGCTGCTACAAACCACCGTGAACATTGGAAGAAACACTTAAATATATCAATTCCCAAGCCGGAAAACAGTTCTGCCCAAAATTAACGGATGTGTTTATATCGTTACTTTGTGGCAATAACAATGTTCCGGCTATTTTATTGCCTAAAAAAACATATGGAGGTAGCCCATGAACGATAAAGAATTTATGGAATTTCTAAGCGATGCCGTTCCTCTGAATATATATTCAAAAATATTTGATGGTCACTCGCAGCAAACTAAGAGAGCATGGGCGTATAGCCGTTTCGTACAGCGGCGGTTCTGACAGCGATATTATGACCGATATGATAGAACTTGTTAAGCCCCATGACGGGTATGCGGAGATTTGCTATATCTTCTTTAATACAGGGTTTGGAATACGATGCAACACTACGCCATATTACCGAAGCAGAACAGGCATACGGCATTAAAGTTGAAAGAATCAAGCCCGGTAAAACAATCCCTACTGCTTGTCGGGAGCATGGCATACCGTTCATCTGTAAAGATGTTAGCGTAATGATGAGCCGTTTACAGAACCACGGCTTTGATTGGTGCGACTTGCCAGAGAACGCAACCGCAGAAAAATACGGACGCTGCAAATCGGCTCTTGATTGGTATTACTGCCGCCGACCTCCAAGCGCAAGCGGTAAGGCTAGGTATCAGATAAGCCGATTCAAACTCTTGCGTGAATTTATAATTGCAAACCCACCTGACTTTGCAATATCAGATAAATGCTGCGATTATGCCAAGAAGAATGTTGCAAAAGAGTTTGATAAAGAGTTTAAGCCTGATTTGAAAAATAAACGGTATGAGACAGGCCGAAGGCGGGCGAAGGTCAGGAAGTGTACGAAATTGTTTCACGCCCGCAAATGAAAGCAAAGTAGCGAATTATAGGCCGCTATGGTTTTGGACTGATGAAGATAAGCGTATTTACAAAGAATGGCGTAATATTCAATATTCAGACTGCTACGAAGTTTGGGGCTTTAAACGTACCGGGTGCGTGGGTTGTCCGTGTTCTTCCAAAGCATTACAGGAATTGCAAATAGCTGAACAATATGAGCCAAACAAAGTTAAAGCGGCAATGGCGGTATTCGGTAAATCTTACGAATACAGAAAGGCTTACAACGATTTTAAGAAATATCAATAACATTATAAAGCCTTTCTAAGCGAAAGCCGGAGTAAAAACGATTGCGAGGGATAAAATTGCCACTAAAAATTGGTTTAATAGATGTTGACAGCCACAACTTCCCCAACCTACCGTTAATGAAGCTGTCAGCTTATCACAAGAGAAAAGGCGATACTGTTGAGATGTGCGTACCTATTGAGCAATACGACATCATTTACAAATCAAAAATTTTCACACATACGCCCGATACCCTGTATCAGCCTAAAGCAGATATAGTTTTTGAGGGCGGCACAGGGTATGACGTACCGAAAGAGTATCACGGTGGTATAGAAATGCCGAATAAAATGTTGAATCTGCCCCACGAAATAGAAAGCATAATGCCGGATTACAGTCTTTACCCAAAATACGATGAAGCCTACGGGTTCTTGACAAGGGGTTGCCCTCGTAATTGTGGTTTTTGTATTGTTCCAAAAAGGAGGGTTGTTATTCAAGAAAAGTTGCCGATTTATCAGATTTTTATACAGGGCAAAAGGTCATTAAATTACTTGACCCTAATCTATTAGCTTGTGCCAACCGTGAAAATTTACTTTTTCAGTTAGCCGATTCAAAGCTTGGGTTGACTTCACGCAAGGCTTAGATATACGGTTGATTGACAAAGATTTAATTGAACTGCTCAACCTTATCAAAACCAAAATAATACACTTCGCTTGGGATAATCCAAAGAAGATTTAACCCGGCAGTTTGAACTGTTTGACAAATATTCAAAACTGAAACATTACACAAAACGCGCCGTATACATTTTAACAAACTATAACTCCACTCACGAACAGGATTTAGAACGGGTGTATCGGCTGAAAGAATTGGGCTATAATCCATTCATAATGATATATGACAAACAAAATGCGCCTTTAGTTACCAAACGTCTGCAAAGATGGGTAAATAACAGGCGCATTTTTCGTTCATGCGACAATTTTGAGGATTATATGTGCGAAACAAAGAAAACCA
Organism: Holotrichia oblita; assembly: GCA_023690525.1. Taxonomy (NCBI): domain Eukaryota; kingdom Metazoa; phylum Arthropoda; class Insecta; order Coleoptera; family Scarabaeidae; genus Holotrichia; species Holotrichia oblita. The sequence continues at coordinate 46,811 of JALQSN010000320.1, read as the reverse complement.
GTAAAGGGGCGAAGATTATAAAACAAGACGAAAACAAAGAAACAGTTTCCGAACCAATGCAAGGCCAGTTGACTTTTGATGAAACATTCCAAGCCCTAACCCTCGGCAGCCTTTTTGACGGAATAGGAGGTTTCACGTTGGCTGCTAAAGCCGTGGGTATAAACACCTTTATGGGCAAGTGAAATTGAGCCGAACTGTATAGCCATAACAAAGCATCACTTCCCTGATATACCGCATTTAGGAGATATAACAAAGATTGACGGCGGTAAAATACCGGCCGTTCATATAATTAGTTTTGGCTCACCTTGCCAAGATTTATCAATATCGGGTAAAAGAAAAGGCATCTTAAACGGCGAACGGTCGGGGTTTTCATGGAAGCTATCCGAATCATAAAAGAAATGAGAGCAGCCACAAATAACAGCCAGCCACGTTATGCCATATGGGAAAACGTGCCGGGTGCTTTAAGCAGTAATGACGGCGAAGATTTTAGAATAGTCCTCGAAGAATTAGTAAATACAGCTATCACAGGGAATGGGGGTGATGATGATTGCAAAATTAAAAGGGTTGCAGAGATTGGATTTATCACAATACCCAAACCGCCCAAGTGGGGCAATGCCGGAAGTATCGTGGGAGATAACGGTAACACTCCCTACTCTATCAGTTGGCGAATATTGGACTCCCAATATTTTGGAGTCCCGCAAAGACGCAAGAGAATCTTTCTTGTGGCAGATTTTAGAGGTAGAAGCAGCGAGGAAATATTATTTGAGTGCGAAAGCCTGTCAGGGGATATTGGACAGAGCGCAAAGGAAAAACAAGGTTATGCCGCCAATGTTGAGGGAAGCCTTGAAGTTGCAAATATTGACCGCAACAGCATAAAAGGCTTGGTGTACGAAAAGACGTTTTCAATAGTTGAAAACATAATCGAAAGAAAACTCAACTCCGGCGGTAACGGCATAGGCGTTGCAGAGGATATATGTTACACGCTTACTACCGCAAACCCTCATGCCGTAGTTAATTGCAGTTTATATAACCGCTGTAGTTTTGGGTTTTATAAGGAGAATACTGTTACAGGCACTCTCACGGCTCACTTGAAGCAAGAGTGTGATGATATAGTGGTGAATCTTGGTTCGCAGGGCGACCGCATTTACTGTAACTCGAAAAAATCCGTTTCCCTTACCTCACAAAGCGGCGGCGGTGGCGCTAAAACAGGAATGTATTTTCTTGAAGAAGATTATATAAAAAGCAAAGAGGTTTTAAGTGGTGCGTTTCAAACAGAAAATCTGCTTGAAACCATTGAAAATATTATTGATAAGGAGGGTATAGAAAAATTATTACAGCAAGGCTATGAACTACGTATTAACGGTGTTCGGCGCTTAACGCCGTTGGAGTGTGAAAGGCTTCAAGGGTATGCTGATGGTTGGACTAACATTGAAATAACGGGTGAAAACGGTAAAACTAAATCAATATCAGATAACGCAAGGTATAAGGCTCTTGGTAATTCCGTAGCCGTTCCATGCGTTATTTTTTTATTGGAAAGGCTGAAAAATCACCATTTAACAGAAACAGGAGGGAGTTATGAAGCTATCGGAAAATAACCAAAACAAAAAATTTACCCATTGTGCAACGTGCGGAGGGCTATTGAAGAACACTTATTACACGTTCACAGATAAAGTGCTGCTAGGCACGGTGTTCATTGAACTTGACGGCTCTGACAATGTTTTTTGCGATAAAAATTGTGCTTGTGAAATGCTTAGTCTTTTGAAAGTAGCGAACCCGGAAAATAACCAAAACAAAAAATTTACCCGGTGCGCAACTTGCGGAGGGCTGTTGCAGGATACCTATTACACGTTCACAGAGGAAACCTTGCAAGACGCAACGGTTTTTGAACCAAACGGCTCTGACAATGTTTTTTGCGGTAAAAACTGTGCTTGCCATAAGTTAAAACTGTTGAAAAGAGCGAATTAACATTTAATGATTTTACGCTTACGAAAAGAGGTTTTATTATGATTTATGCTACAGAAAAGAAAAAATCCAACGAAGTGCATCAGATGTGTGCGGCGTTAGGTTTTGAATACCATTTCAATATCGAAACCCTGCTATACACATTTTACAGAGTGCCTAAAGTTTTAATAGATGATAAATTTTTTATAAATGTGTCCGGCGAAGCCAAGTTGTTATACGGCCTTATGCTTGACCGTTTAAGCCTGTCAGTAAAAAACGGTTGGAAAGACGGTAACAATAGAGTTTTCATTTACTACACCTTGGAAGATATTCAAGAAGATTTGAATTGCGCCCACGGCAAAAGTGTAAAACTTCTTTCCGAGTTAGATAACATAGGACTGATTGACAGGGTTAAACAGGGGCAAGGACGGCCGACAAAAATATATGTTAAAAAGTTCATTTTGCCAGTCCAAAATTCCAAAGAAAAAGGCGAAAATCAAGACTTGCGAAGCGAGTTAAGTTTTGAATACCATTACGGCAACGAAGCGCTACAATACACATTTTACAGAGTGCCTAAAGTATTAATAAAAGACATATTTTTTAAAAATGTTTCTTGCGAAGCCAAGTTGTTATACGGCCTTATGCTTGACCGTTTAAGCCTGTCATTAAAGAACGACTGGAAAGACGGTAGTAATAGGGTTTTTATTTATTACACTTTGGAAGATATTCAAGAGGATTTGAATTGCGCCCACGGTAAAAGCGCTAAACTTCTGTCAGAGTTAGAAACCATAGGACTGATTGAAAGGATTAAGCAAGGGCAAGGCCGACCTACAAAAATATACGTGAAGAAATTCATTGCGCCAATTCAAAATATCGAAGAAAAAGCCGAAAATCAAGACTTCCAAAATGAGGAAGTGCAAGCTTCCGATTTTGAGAAATCAAGACTTCCGATAACAGGAAGTCAAGACCTACCAAACGAGGAAATGCAGACTTCCGATTTTGAGAAGTCAAGACTTCCGATAACAGGAAGTCAAGACCTACCAAACGGGGAAATGCAGACTTCCGATTTTGAGAAGTCAAGACTTCCGAAAACAGGAAATGCAGACTACCGAAAATCGGAGAGGAATTATACTTATAAATATAATACTGATTTGATTGATAATAATATCAGTCAGTCAAGTCAGTCAGTCAAGCAAAAAACGGACGGACAGGACAGGGACAGGAAAAGGACGATATAACACAAATTGAAGCCTACACAGAACTGATAAAAGATAACATCAGCTATAACGACTTAACCGTAACAAGAAAATTCGATATTCGGCTTATTAACGAATTTATTGGCATTATGGTTGATGTAATTTTATCAGTTGGAAAATACGTCCGAATTGACGGTGAAGATAAGCCGAGGGAACTGGTTAAACATAACTTGCTAAAGCTTGATTACGGTGATATGGAACACGCCATAGACCAATTCAAAGGCGTTACAGGGCGCATAAACAAGAAAAAGCAATACATAGAGCTTATTATATAATTGCAAACTGGAGGTGGACTCACATTTTACCAATCTTGTAAAACATGATATGTACAGCTAATCCCTTAAAAAAATATGGAAAAATCAAATCAGACCGCTAATTGGCGGTTGTTTTCATTTTTTGAGCATTTTACCGTTAGCCGAGAGAGCTGCCGAAAAACATGAGCAACAAAAACAAGGTAATGGCGAGGAAATCTAACTAAAATAAAAAAAAGGAGCATTTGTTTATGAACAATTTAATCAACGGTACATCGAGGTCAAAGGCATACTGCCTTAATAACATTAAGCTGATAGGTACAATAGTCGGCGATGCAGTCTTTTCTTTTGCATGAAGTTGTCCGAAAAGGCGAATCCGATAACAAAACGATAACCTTTCGCCGCTTTACTTTAGAAGCGCCGCGCCTTAGTGGTGTGCCGGACTTTTAGAAGGTCATAATCTCCGAAAAAATGTGGCTTGAGTTTACTAATCAGCATGAATACATACATGGTGAAAACTCTGCCAAAACCGCAGTTGAAATATCCGGGCGGTTACAGTCCTACAACCGTATTGACCTAGAAACAGGCAAGAATAAACTGGATTTATTTGTACTTACAAAATCTATCAGATGCTTTACAGCAACGGCAAAGGATAATGATACCGCCAATGACATAACGGCTGAACCCGGCAAAAGCGAAAGCCTAAACACGGTTTCTCTTGAGGGATTTGTATGTAAAAAGCCTGTCATTCGTCAAACCCATAGCGGCAGAGCAATTGCCGACTTGTTCATAGCTGTGAACGGCCGGAGCAGTTCGGCATATATTCCCGTTATTTTGTGGAGCGGTAACGCAGCAAACGCCAAAGACTTTAAATTGGGCGATAAATTACGCCTTACAGGGCGTTTTCAAAGCCGTGAATATACAAAAGGCGTAAACGGAACGATTACCACTCATATGGCTTATGAAGTGTCGGCCTCAAAGGTTAAATTGCTTGATAACGGCTCAATTGTTCATTGCTAAAAATAAAGGCAGAAAAAACAACCTACGATTTTTGTAGGTTGTTTTTGTTTGCCTTGAAAGGAGGTGTTAAAAAATATGCCAAAGCTATTTACAGACGAGCAAATAGAACAGGCAAGAAGCGTGAGACTCGAAGATTATCTGCGCCTATACGAACCGGGAAACATAACCGTGAACGAGCGTTATGACGAAATACGCCTGAAAGACCACGACAGCCTTGTTCTTACAATCAGCAATGATATTTTTGATTGGAAGTCACGACATATAGGCGGTAAAGGAGCGCTTGATTATCTTACGAAAGTCCGTAATTGCGATTTTAAAAGAAGCTGTAAATATGCTTTTGCCAAACGGTGGGATTAACCTAACCTACACTTCTGCCGTATATAAGCCGAAACACCAAAGCATGAGGAACGTAAACCTTTTGAATTGCCGCCGAAAAGCGACAGCGCAAACAGTACCGTGAAATATCTGCAAGGGCGCGGTATTGACGGCGGCATAATAAATGAGTGTATTTCAAACGGCAGTATCTACCAAACAATGTTTTACAGCGAAAAAGCAAAAAGGAGTTTCCCAAACGCTGTATTCGTGGGTTATGACTGGAGCAATCACGGCAGAGACGGCGAAAAGCAAGCCCGGTTTGCTTGTATACGCTCTACTTTCGGCAACTATAAACAGGACGTTACAGGGAGTAACAAAGCGTACAACTTCCTTTTGCCAGCCAACAAAGAAGCTTGTGCCGTAAGCGTATTTGAAAGCCCGATTGACGCTCTTTCGGGGGCTACGATTGCAAAACAGAAATACGGAGAACGGTATAAAAATATTCACAGGCTATCACTTGGCGGCGTTTCGGACTTAGCCCTAAAGAAATTTTTAAAGACTTTTCCGAACGTCCATACCGTCAATTTGTGTTTGGACAATGATGAAGCCGGACGGAAAGCCTGTGAGGACATTACAAAAATGTTAGGTGAATTAGGCAAATCAAATAACAAATTTATAAAGTCAATATAAAAAGGATTACAATGCTTTCAGAAGTTGAAAGCCGAGGAACAAAAAATAAAAATCAAGGAGAATGATAAAAATGAACATGGAAGATTATAACGAAATGTTGATGTCATCAAGAAAAAGCAATGGATAACACAATGTTACCTCAACCTTGAAGAGCAAAATCAAAAGAAGCAAGATAAGATTTTTTTGAAAATTTGAAGGAAAGATGTTTTGTTGAAAGCCAAATAAGATATGCTGAAAGGTGGTTAATTTAAAAATATGCTATAAAACAATCATGGCGTGGAATTTTCCTTTGAAATAGGCTCATAGCGGAAAGGAGGTATTGGGCTTTTGCTTTCCCGATAAGGGAAAATGAACAGGTTCAAGACTATATAAAAGCCTTGAAAAAGAACAGCAGAAGCACAAGCGATTTTATGGCGTTATTGGACGCTGTAGAATATTTGGAAAGTATGCTAATGCAATCTGATAAAAATATGGCTGAAGTCATAAAACAGTTATCAGAACTAAAGGAAATTCAGAAGCACCCTATTAAAACAGAATTAAGCAATATTTCAAACGCTATACAGGAAAACGCCGGGGCTGCTAAATCTTTGCTTGTAGACCTCAAAGATAAAATTGTGAATTTCTGCAAAAAAATATTAGAGAACATTAAAGATGCCGGAGTATCAGCCCTTGACAAAACGGCTTCTTTTCTAAAATTGAAAGACGGCTTGGAAGCCATCGGCAAGTATGCGGCAAAAAACAATGAACTATGCGGCAACGCCATTAACAGAATAGAGACTTTTTCAGCAGAATATCATAAGGCCGGCAGAGCGTTAAAAAATATGGGGCGTGTTATTTCGGGCAAAGAGCCTGTTGACGCTGTAAAAGAAAACGGTAAGCTGTCAAAGGTTATGACTGCCCCTTATCGTAAAGAAAAAGGTATGTGGGCAAAAATCGAACAAAAAGCATTTGTTATGGCTAGAGGTTTGAGCGACTTCCATACAAGAACGCAAATAAAGAGAATGGATAAACAAGATGCTAAAGAAGCTAAAAAGACTGAAAAATCACGGAAAACCGATATTTTAGCAACGGTTGATAAGCATAAAAAAAGCGTGGAAACAAACAAGAAAGAAAAAACCCATGAAAGTAAAAAATCCAAAGATGAACGGTAACTGTGTTTCTTCGCCGACCAAGGAGGTGAGATAAATGTCACAATCCCACATTGCCGAGCAGATGGAAGAACAGCTTGAGGGTTACGAAAAGGACACAGCGAAGTTAGCCGGAAAAACGGCTGTAAAAGCCGGAAGCAAGATATTTGCCTTTTTTATCGTGAAGCCGACCGCCAAAGGGCTTGCCGCTCTCAAAGGTTTTATTGACGATAAAACCGAAAAATCAAAAGTGAGTATCAAAGATTTAACGGCTAACGGCGAGACAGTAAAAGATTTAGAAATAACGGACGAGAATATAAAGGCTTTTGACCCTATAGCGAGAAAATACGGCATTAAATATTCATTGAAAGAAATAACGCCGTCAAAAGAAGAATTGCAGAAAGACCCCAATACACCATCAAAGTATATGGTGTTTTTTAAAGCCAAAGACGAAAGCGTTATGAAAGGCCGCCCTTACCGAGTTTTCTGAAAAGGAATTGGCAAAAAAAGAAAAGAAGCAAACTAAAAGCAAAAAGCCAAAAAAGGATGTAAAAAAGAAAATAGCCAAAAACAAAGAAGAAATCGACAGCAGACCGAAGAATCCGCTTAACAAAAATAAAAATAAGGAAAGGTGATAAGTTGGTTAAAGTAATAAAAAGATTGAAAATCCTACACGTATTCCGTGGGGTAAGGCCGCCTTGAAAGCAATCTAACATCTCAAATTCAACGAAAGGAATGATTGTTATTTGTTCAAAAGCTTCAAAGACCCCGAAAAATTAAGCAAAACCTTAATCGGATTAATCCCCTCTGCGGTTACTTTCATAGGTGTTTTGTATGCTTTGAGCATGGAAAGCGCCCAACTTATAAGTGATTATCTGCCGGGGCCTAATTGGGTGGCAGCCTTATTGATTGCGGTTATGGTAAAGCTATATTCGTGGGCAATGAAAAAAGACCCGAAGGATTATTCCAAAAAAAATATTGAGTACGGTTCAGCAAGTTTTGGCAACCGAAGCGATATAAAACCCTTTGTTGACCCAAACCCCGATAATAACATCATTTTGACCGCCACAGAAAGCCTGATGATGAATCCGCGCCCTGCTGCATGGGAATTTGCAAGGAATAAAAATATTATCGTGGTCGGCGGTTCGGGGGCCGGTAAAACTAGGGGTTACATGAAGCCCAATCTTATGAACTGTCAATCGGTAGATTTTCCAGTATCTTACATTGTCACAGACCCAAAAGGGGGGCTGCTAACGGAATGTGGCAAAATGCTTCAGCACTTTGGCTATGAGATAAAGACACTCAATCTCATTGACTTTGAAAAGTCGATGAAATACAACCCATTTGCCTACATAAATAGCGAAAAAGATATATTAAAGCTTGTAAATGTGCTTATGGTGAATACAGATGGCGAAAGTAAAGGCGGTGACGATTTTTGGCGCAAAGCAGAACAGCTTTTATACTGCGCTTTAATCGGGTACATCCATTTTGAAGCAATACCTGAACAACGTAATATGAATACACTCGTATTTCTTATTAACAATATGGAAACCAGAGAGGAAGATGAGGAATTTAAAAATGCCGTTGATTTACTCTTTGAGGAACTGGAAAACGGCAACCCTGCCGAGGGTATTGACCCACAGCCTGACCACTTTGCTGTAAGGCAATATAAAAAATATAAATTGGCGGCAGGAAAAACAGCTAAATCAATACTTATTTCATGCGGCGCTAGGCTTGCACCCTTTGATATTGGGGAAGTTCGCAAGCTAATGAGTGATGATGAAATGGAACTTGATAAGCTTGGCGGCTATCACGATTATAACCCTCAAACAAAAAAATATGACTTGGTTGTAAAACGTAAAACAGCCCTTTTCGTTATCATTCCCGATACAGATACGACTTTCAATTTCATTGTGGGTATGATGTATTCACAAATGTTCAATATACTTTGTGATATTGCAGACAACGAGTTTAACGGGCGGCTTCCAGTCCACGTTAGAGGGCTTTTTGACGAGTTCGCAAATATTGGCGCTATTCCAAATTTTGACAAACTCATAGCCACAATCGCAGCCGTGAAATATCGGCAACCATTGTATTGCAGTCCATAACACAATTAAAAACGATGTACAAAGATAGTTGGGAAGTAATTTGCGGAAACTGTGATACAAACCTATTCCTTGGCGGCAAGGAAAGTTCCACGCTGAAGGAATGGGCTGAAACCTTGGGCAAGCAGACAATAGATATTGACAACGATTCTGAAAGCTTCGGGCAAGGTAAAAGCAAGAGCCGGAGCAGTCAAAAGCTTGCGAGGGATTTAATGAGCGTTGATGAGATAGCCGTAATGAAAGGCAATAAATGTCTGCTTCATATCCGTGGTGCAAGGCCGTTTTTCAGCTACAAATACGATGTGACGAAGCACAAAAATTATAAGTATCTTATGGACGCTAACCCTAAAAACAAGTTTGACGTTCAAAAGTATATGAAAGGGAGGAATACAAAATTAAATATAAAAAAGGACGAGGAAATTGTCCTTGTAGTTCCGGCGGCATAGCGACCGCCGTTTTTTATTTCAAAAAATAATCTAATGTATCTGAACGCCCAAAGGACGGACGTTCAGCAAGAAATGGAGGTTTTAATATGGGAAACATGGCTGCATTTACAGCTATTATTAAACAGATTATGGAGTTCGGCGGCGTTTTTATCGGCGTATTCGGCGCTGTTTTGGCGGTTATGGGTTTTGTCTCTTTCGGTCAAGGCGTTGGCGACCAGAACCCCGGCGCAAAGGATGCGGCCGGTGGTAAAATTGTAGGCGGCATTATTATCGTAGTTGCCGGAGTTTTGTTTGCTACTGTTTTAAGAGACTTGGTAATCGGCTCATTACCGTCATAAAAAATCGCGGTAGTTTGGAGATTTATTTTCTAAAGCTACTGAGTCTTATAAAACCGTTTGGTGCAAGTAATGGTGTTTCTGATGACTTTAGGAGAAAAAATTGAATAATCGGCTCAAAGAACTGCCGCAATCAATGAAAAAAGCGCTGACAAAGAATGGCGGTATTAAACAAACTATAGAGTCCCTAAAGAAGAAACATTGACACTTATTGCAAAGGTATTAGATGTAAGTCCAATAATTCTTACAACTAAAGCATCGGTTTCATTGGACAGTTTAATTCAAACTATATTTTGGCTTGAAGAAACAAGCTTTAGCCAAGACAAACTTAATTCTTTCTTGTGTGAATGGGCAATTAAGACAGAAGAACTTAATAACGGAGAAATCACAAAAGATGAGTATTTTGAGTGGAAGTTGAATTATTCTAAAGAAAACGAGGTGAAGTAATATTGACTGGCTGATAGACGCATTAGTAAAGGCTATAGTTGGGATATTTGAATGGCTTTTGAAATTCTAAGAAATCCCCTTGTAAACGGCATAAAAGCAATGATGGAGTACATCTTCGGCAGTATAGGCGGCGGTCTGACGGATATTCAAGGTCTGCTCGGCGATACTCCGGCAACCTATAACGCCACAATTTACGGCATAGTTCGGACTGCCAGCGAAGCCATTGTTGTACCCATTGCAATGGCGATACTCGTCATTATTTCAATGCACGAATTGGTTATGAATGCGGCAAACACAAGCAACATGAAAGAGTTTGACATTACGGCTGTAATAAAATGGCTGTTAAAGTTCTTGTTTTCGCTGTTTGTTTTAGCCAATACTTTCAATTTTGCGGAATGGATATTTTCAATCGGGCCCGTTATTTCAAACCATATGTTAGGCAGCAACAGTATTGTTTCAAATGTCACAGACACGGGGGCTATCCTTAACGGCATTGAGGGATTAACCGATACCATGTCCATATGGGCTTTGATAGGCTTTGCCCTTGTATCTGCCATAGTATCATTGGCTATGTTTATCACGCAAATTATCTTAACAACTTATATGCTGTTCCGCTTTATGGAAATTTATTTGACTCTATCCCTCGCGCCTATCCCGATGGCTACATTCGGTTCTAAAGAATACAGCCGTATAGGAGAGGGTTTCGTTAAAACCATTCTGTCCTATGCCTTGCAAGTGTTTTTAATTATATTGGCAATCGCTATTTACACAGGAATGATTAACGCAACAATAAGCGGAATGATAAACAGCGGCGAATATGACGGTATGGCTACGGTACAGCTTTTAGCCATTACGGTTATTATGGTTATGGTGATAACAAAAACAAAATCTTTGGCAAGGGAGATAATGGGTTAATTAAGAAAGGAAGTGATTTATATTGCTCATGTAGACGTGCCAAAAGATTTAAACGGCATAAAGACCACATTTGCTTTCGGAATGAGCGGAAAGCAGCTTATTATGTTATCTGCCGGGGCGGTGGTTGCGCTTGCCCTTACCGCTTTCTTAAGAAGTTGTTTTGGGCTGACTTTATTTGCAAGTTTTCTAATATCAAGCGTACCTACCCTTGTTCCCATTGCTTTCTGTGCTTTTTACCGAAAAAATGGATTGTCTTTTTGGAAAATAGCCGGAATCATACTCCGGCATAAAGTACGGTATAAACAGGTGCGCTTATACAGAACCGAAAATTTTTATTTTCAGCTTGCCAAGTCAGGCGTTCCAAAAAGCAACAGCAGAAAGGAGGAATTAAATGTTAAAAATACTGCAAAAAATACTGCAAAAATTTCAAAGAGCCAAGCCGCCCGCAAGCAAAAACGCTAAACCGCAACAAAATCAATCCCAAAGGCAGCAAGGACGGCATCCACCACAAGGGCAACCGCAACAAACTGTCAGACGGGGCAGTATGTTCAGTTTTTTAAACAAACTGTTCGGCGATACAAACTCACCGCAAACCACCCAAGACACAATCCCCTACAAGGAAATGCGGAAAGACGGCATAGCGGTGTTGGGCGGCGGCAAATACTCTAAAACCATAGAGTTTTTCGACATAAACTATCACCTTGCCAAGCCGGACGAGCAAATAAGGATATTTGAAGCCTATTCCGATATTCTTAACTATTTTGACGATACCATAGACGTACAGTTTTCCTTTATAAACAGTTTTGGCAACATTGAGGAAATCGAAAAGAGTATGGTTGTTTTCACAAACCGCCGAAAAAGCAAGTATCACCGTGAGTTTGCGGATATGGTGAAAAATCAGTTGGAAAAAGGTAATAACGGCTTAACCAAGCGTAAGTTTTTAACTTTTACCATAACGGCCAAAGACATAAAACAGGCCAAATCACGCCTTGAACGCATAGAAATTGACGTAATTAACAATTTCAAACTGCTAGGCGTTAATAAAACCTATTCCCTTGACGGCGTTGAACGCTTGTCTGTCCTATATAAGCAGTTGAACCCCGATACAAAAAACAGCTTAATTTTCAATTATAAGGATATAGCGAAAACCGGGCTTACCACAAAGGATTTTATAGCGCCTACAAGCCTTGACTTCCGTAGCATAAACTCATTTAAACTAAGCGATACCTACGGCGCGGCTTACTTTATGGAAGTACAGGCAAATCAGCTTGCAGATACCATTCTGAAAGAAATAATGGAGATTAACGCCAGTTTAAGCGTGAATATTCATCTTAAAGCTGTCAATCAAGAGGACGCTATAAAACAAATAAAGACTAAGCTGACGGACATACAGCGCATGAAAATATCCGAGCAGAAAAAAGCTATGGCTGCCGGGTATGATTATGATATTTTGCCGCCCGACTTGGTAACTTACGAAAAAGAAGCCCAAAAACTACTGAAAGACTTAACAAGCCACGATGAGCGTATGTTTATGGCAACAATTATTGTTACCGCAACAGCGCCTACCAAGAAAAAGCTTGATGAAACTATCATCAGTTTAAAAGGTATAAGCCAACGGCGTTCCTGTCCTTTGCGTCCACTTGACTATATGCAGGAACAAGGATTATTGGCAAGCCTTCCGTTAGGTGTAAACGAAATAGAAATACAGAGGGCATTAACTACAAGCCCCGCAGCCGGATTTATCCCTTTCACAACACAGGAGTTAATGCACAAAGGACAAAGTTTATATTACGGTATCAATCCTCTGTCAAGCAATATTCTCATGGCTGATAGAACTGAACTGTCAAACCCAAACGGCCTTGTGTTCGGAACGCCGGGTAGTGGCAAATCCTTTTGGGCAAAGCGTGAAATGGTAAATGTTTTTCTAACCACAAGCGATACCATAATAGTGCTAGACCCGGAGGGCGAGTACCTACCCTTGTGGAAAACCTCAAAGGGCAAGTAATAAAACTCTCCCCTGCTTCTACTTTCCACATAAACCCTATGGAGATAAACGACAACTATGCAGGTGGTGAACCGGGCAAAAAAACTGACCCAATTCCATTTAAAGCCGACTTCCTTATGTCTATGGTTGAGGTAATGATGGGTATACGGACAGGGCTTACCGCAGGGGAACGCACGATTGTAGACCGCTGCGTCCATAAGGTTTATAACAAGTGGAAATTAAACCCCATACCCGAAAACATACCCCTGTTAGAAGATTTATGGAACGCTGTCAAAGAAATAAACGACCCCGAAGCCGAAAACATAGCAAAGGCTATGGAGTTGTATGTCACAGGCAGTATGAATATTTTCAACCACCGTACAAACGTGGATATTAACAACCGTTTTATATGCTATGACGTAAAGGAATTGGTATCAAACGTAAAACAGCTTGGTATGCTGATAGTTCAAGATTTTGTTTGGAACCGGGTTACTGTGAACCGTTCGCAGAGCAAGAAAACTTGGTACTATATGGATGAATTCCATCTTTTATTGCGTGACCCCGAAACGGCTAAATACACCGTAGAAGTCTATAAACGATTCCGTAAATGGGGCGGCGTACCGACAGCCATGACCCAGAATGTCAAAGGACTTGCTTAAAAACCCACAAATAGAAAATATTCTTGAAAACGCAAGATTTATAGCGCTTCTCAATCAAGGACCGGGAGATAGGACGATAATCGGTGAACGGCTTCATATTTCATCACAACAGTTAAGTTACGTCAAAGATGTTCAACCGGGCGAAGGGCCTTTTAATTTGTGACGGTACAATCGTGCCTTTCATGGATAAATTCCCCAAAGATACCATGTTATATAAATTGATGTCAACTAAACCGGCAAAAATGTTGGCGGTATAGTTCAAACAGCTTATCCACATACAAGAAAGTTGAATAAAACCCTTGTAAGTTGGATAAAACCGTTTCAGAAAAATCTTCATCAACAATATAGAAAGGCGGTTGAGAGCGTGTAAATGAAAGAAAGCCAAGATAGACGTGTACATGACGAAGGTGATAACTCATACGGAGCAGAGCAAGAATCAGTCGGCATCGGCGAAACTTCCGAAAAAATCATTACCGCAACAGTTCACACGGGGCTTAAAATCGGCGAAGCAAAAGAAAAACTCGTTGTTTCTAAAGATACCAAGAAATTGAATACCGACAGAAAAAGTGTAAATTTTCACAGCGAAAAACGCAATAACAGATTTCAAGTTGACAGATTATCTTCGCTTGAGGATAACGATATTGTCAATGCTGATATTGAAGATAGCGAAACCATAGAAAACAATGATGCCCCGATTGAGAATACCGACAGCGAAAAAGACGAAACAAAGAAAGCAAAAGAGCCGGACAGCAAAACCGAAGCCAACGCCCAACGTAAAAAGACCGTACAGCGTAAAATGCGTGAACGAATGCGCGAACAAAGGCAAAGGGCTTTCCCGGATGAACGGCACGACCCCGAAAACAGTTACAGACAGTATTACGATGATGATTTTACAGATTTTGAAGATTATTGACGGTTACGGTGCTAATGACGGCAATGAGGATTATGCTGATACCCTGCCAAACGAACAAACTACAGATACAAATACAGATATGGCTTTATCTCATAATAAATTTGATGATACGAACAAGGATAAACTCAAAGATGCAGCCACTCGTAAAGATGATAGAACAAAACCGTTTAAAGCCGATAACTCGAATAAACCCGGCAAACTGAACAGTAATAAAAAAACGCAGGGCTTAAAACAGGAAAAAACCGAAGTCAAGCTAAAATCCGATAAAAAGGACAGCTTAGACATAACGCTGAATCAACCCGAAGATAAACTTAGCAGAAAACAGCAAAAACTTAGGAAAAGGCAACGCAACAATCTTACGGTTAAAAAACAAATCTGAAAAAGGCTAGATTGGCTCACGCTTCCGCCGCAAGTAAGCTGATTATAAACAGCGGTGAAGAAAAAAATAATCAAAGCCCGATTTACACAGCACAAAGCAATGCCAACAACGGACAGGGGCAAGACTACGCCGAACAAGAGCAGGATAACCTTAACAGAAATGTACTTAATGTTGCTTCAACAGGCTTAAAGTCTACTATCGCTGATTTTGAAAATTTTGAAGCTAACCTATTTGCAGAAGATAACGGAAAAGCATTGCAAAAAAAATTCAACAAGAAAAAGCAGCAAAAAGCCCAACGTGTCAAGAAAAAAGCTGAAAAAGAGCAAGAACGCAAGAGCGAAAATGCTAAACGTGAAAATGATATAAAAGCTATGCAAGCCGAAAAATCCGAAAATCTAAAGCATGAAAAAGAGAACGGCGGCGGCCATACTTTAAATAATACAGGTGACAGCAAGAATGACCATTTGGACTACAGCCTAAACTACAGAGAAGATAACAATACCCTTAATAAAAGAGATAACAGCGAGAGCGGCGTTTCCCTCACTAAGAGAAATAATGACAAGCGTGATAATTCCGATACTAACGGAGATAGCAATAAAAACGTCAAGGCCGGTAATAATGTAAAACACAAAAAGGACTCGATAACAAACCCCGATAAGAACCACAGCAAAAATACGGCTATTGACCCCAACAAGAAGAATGGCAGCAAAAACGTAACGCCGAATAGCAACAGCAAAAACGGCTCAATCCCAAATATACCGACAGATAACAAGGATAATAAAAATTCACGTCTGAAACACGATAAAACTCCCCATAACCGAAAAAACGGCAATACAGCCGTAACCAGTGAAAAGCTAAAATTCAGCAAAGAAAATACTTCATGGCATGAGAATAAACAAGGAAAAACTTCGCCACGATAAAAATAAAGGTAAAAGCAGAGAAAATGCCAATGCTTCTACTGTTTCTAATAAAAACAAGGAACAATCAAAAAACTTACAGAAAAAAAACAATAAAAAAATCTTACAGAAAAAGGCGAAAAAAAATCAAAAGAAGCTAACGGAAAACTCTTTAAGGTTTGGAAAAAGAGCCGGCAAAGCCACAGCCAAACAAACCCTTGAAGCTGTTAAATTTCTCGCAAGGCTTGTACTGAAAAAGATAGTAGCCTTAGTCCTGTTTATTATAGGCAAGATAGCCATAGTCGCAACATTAATAATGATACCCGTTGTGATAATATCTTTAATCGGCGTGATTTTTCTAGGCACAGCCGGAACAACACTTCTCACAAGTTATTTGGCAGATGATGAAACATTATCTCAAGCTTCTGTTTACTATTCCGACAAAGAGAAGATTTAATCAACAGCCTTACGGAAAACTCTATCAAAACGGCTTATAATGTTGACGATGTAAATTACATTTTAGTTGACAATATAGGGCATAACCCCCATTTTCTCCTGTCTTACTTAACAGCAAAATACCAAGACTTCACTTTCGACCAAGTACAAAGCGAACTCGACACGATATTCGGTTTGCAGTACACAAAGACCGTAACAGTAAGGGATGTTGATATTCCGATACTTGATTCTGACGGCGAACCTACAGGAGGAATTTGAAACACGCCGAATAGCTGATGTTACACTAACAAACAACGGTTTTTACGATATTCTTTACTCACGGCTCACAGCAGATGAACGTGAGCATTTTTTATTGCTGTTAGAAACAACGGGCAACAGGCAATACGGCGGTTTCCCTATGAGTTGGGATTGGCTTATCAATATTACAGAGGACTTTAATAACCTAAACAATGGAGTTGAAGCCGAAGTCCCTGTTAATACGGCGGTCTACGGCACAATTAACGGTGAAATAGTAAACACAGCCGCCGACAGCGTGAGCATACAGGGCATAACAGGCAACGACACAATAATCATCACATTCTCACGCCTTAACAGCGTAACCGTAAATGTAGGCGATACGGTACAAATGACAACGGTTGTAGGCTATACAAGCGATAGAATTTTTATACAGATACAGCGAAACGGCGTATATGTAAACCCTGTATTGTTTTTGGGTAGCCAGCGCCAAGATTTGGTATACGGCACAAATATACCGCCATTAACCCAAAGCGAGTTCAACGCTTTAAGCGATTATGCAAGCGCGGCGCTCGGAACGCCTTATGTGTTTGGTACTGCCGCACCGCCGCGCAGTACAGACTGTTCGGGTTTCATATGGTGGGCATATAACGGAAGCGGTATAAAAAGTTGGGGCAGAACAACAGCCCAAGGGCAGTTTAACCAATGCGACCCCATAACTTTTGCAGATGCAAGACCGGGGGATTTAATATTTTTTCAAGGTACTTATGATACACAAGACAGCCGTATCGTAACTCATGTAGGGATTTACTTAGGCAACGGCCAAATGCAGCATAGCGGTACGCCGAACCAGATAACAAGCATAAATTCGGCTTATTGGCAAAATCACTTTTACAGTTTCGGCCGTTTACGCAGATAGCAACTTGTTCGCAAGTTGCTAACAAGTTGTGTTTTCCTTGTATTTAAGCGGTTTTTAGGCATAAATGAAGCAAAAAAGAGAGGTGATGCAATAATGGAACAAGATACTGACCAAGTTCCAAAACCAATTAAAATAGAACGATTGCTACAGGCTATTGATGAAATTGATATGAAAGTCAATAAATTGATTGAAAAAAAGGAAGAACAAATCAATAATCTGATTGCAAAAAAGGAAGAACAAGTCAATAAACTGCTTGCAAAAAAGGCAGAACTTAAAAACGAACTCGAAAACACCCAAAAGACCTCGTTATGGGGTATTATGACCAGCCACTATAAAACGCCGGAAGAATTAGCGGCGTTTATCAGCCAAGCGATTGAAAGCGATTTTAAGGTGGACTTTTTGAAGCAGAATCAAGAAGAAAAACAAAAAAGAACGGAGGTAGAGAATGAATTATTGGCTAACGACACAAGCGAAGCCTAAAATAGCCGCTAAAGCTGTGCTTCTGATTTTTGCGGTTATTACAGCAATTATGACAATGGCAATGCCTGTTTTTGCAGATACAAAAGATGTGCCAAACAATATAGTTGTATACGACAATCGGGAGAAAACCTTGAAAATAACGGAAATATCCTTTACGAACGATTTCACGTCCATGTCCGTATTGGTCGAAAATATCCAAACAAAGGATAATTTCCGTATAGAGCATGAGTTAGACACGGGTGATACAATCAATGAATATATAGAGATAACCGCCACAGACGGCATGGGCAACATAAGTGAAACGGTGAATATCAAAAACCCTTTCTACTTGCCTGAAATTTTAGAACCCACTCCCGAACCCGAAACAAGCAAAGGGAGTTTGAACGTAACAGGCGGCTCCGGGAACGGCAAACGAAAGTGAACCCGTTTCCAAAAACAATGAAGATAGACCCGGCGAAAAGCGGTTTTAATACTAGCGGTTGGGCAACCGTAGTTGACAATGCAGACACCAGCAATAAAGAGTTTTTCATTATAAAAAGCGAAACAGGTAACGAGTTCTATGTTATTATTGACCGTGAGAACGGCAAGGATAACGTATATTTCCTAAATGCGGTTACGGAATGGGATTTGCTCGGATTAACGGAAAAATACGAAGTTCCGAATAACCTTAACCCCGATAGTGACTTAAACGGTATTGTTGACAAAGGAAGCACAGCCGACAATACCAAGCCGGGGGAAACTAAAGAGAACGGCGAAAATCAAGAGGGGCAGCCCTCGGCAGAACCAAGCGAAAAAACGCCAACATCAGCAGAGCCGCAACAGCAAGGAGGAATCGGCGTTTTTGGTATAATCATACTCATTCTTTTTGTTGGCGCTGTAGGCGCTTATTTTTATTTCTTCAAGTTTAAGAGTAAGAGCCACAGTACAAATGATGATGATTTCTTGCCGGACGATTACGGCGAAGATGATGACGAGGACGATAATGAGGACGATGCGGAAGTTGAGGAAGAAGAATATGACGAGGATAGCGAAGCAGAAAGCCTAGAACCGTCAAAGAAAAGCAGTACACCAGTTTCAAATCCTCCTGAGAAGATTGACAAGGATATAGGCGCTGTAGATGATGATGAGGTCTTTGAATTTGACGATTTCAAGGAGGATATAGACGAAAAAGATGTTATGCGTGGCTTGGGAGGTGATGAAGATGAAGATAATACCGTTTAAAAAATTGGTTTTGTCCGTTTTAATGGCAATCTTGGTTTTTGGTTTTGCGGATTTCACGCAAGCTTACGCTTCGCAAGTTACCATAGTTGTACCGAGCAGCACTAAGCCGCCGGAAAACACCGATACCCAAAAGCCAACCCGACAAGAGGTGTTCCCTGTTTCAGTTATTGAGTCTTATGACGAGCATGGCAGAAGCACCATTGTAAGGCGTTACGAACTGTCAAGGGCTGAACGGCCAGAAAATATTCCGAGGGAAGATTTTGTCTTTGGCAATAAAACCTATACCCTTGCGGATATTATCAGAGCCACAAACCAAAATGTAGAAATAAAAGAGGTCACACAAGCCGTAGAGAAAGACAGCCCTACAAACAATACGGAGCAAATTTTGGCATTGCTTGAAAGCCAAATTGTATATGATGATGGGCAGTTTATCGGCACTTTATCCCTTGACGTGAGCAGTATAAAGGTGGAAGAAGCCGGGCGCAAGACAAGCAGCAGAACCGCTACAATTACAAGGAATACCCTAACCTTTCAAGCCGTGACGTTTCTCTGATACCCAAAACAGCAAGCCAGAGCAACGTCAACTACACACTAACAGATGTTAGTTGGACAGCCGGAAATACAACGCCTGTAGACTATACTCCAATAGGTGATTATTACACAGCTAAAGCCACTTACAGCGCAAGCGTGTCAAGCACCAAAGTCACAGGCTATAAGGTAACGGCGAATTACAAGGGCGAGGTAGGGTTTACGAACACAGACATTACCGTATATGAAGCTGTTTTTATGGAGTTAAGGCATCCGGCACAAATAATAACGCCAACGCCTAAGCCTGATACTGCAACAAATGACTTGCTTGATATTTTTATCAACGCTAATCAAAGCAGTAAAAACAATGAGGAAATTCCTGTGCCGACAGATAATCAGACAAATTCCGAAAATGACGAAATTCAAGACAACGCACCGATAATAAAGAGATTTCCCGTGAGGAATTATTGGAGATTTTAGGCGGTGGAAATTTAGACGCAGAAAATGAAGCAAAAGAAGCCAAAGGCAATCAATATAACTTTTGGTGGTTGTTGCCCTTTGCTTTATTCGGCGGCGTTCTGTTCTTTTTTAGAAAGAGAATTAAGCAAGCATTTTTGCCATATTCGAGGGCTTGAAAGGGGTTGAAAAAAATGTAAAAAATATTCAAAAAAGCCCGAAAATATCACGAAAAACACCTGACAAATCTTAGGAAGCGCGCTATAATTAAGGGTATAAGAACAAAGATTTGTTAAGGGTCAATTTCGAGATGGAGGGGTTAAAATGAAAACAACAATTAAGGCTATAACAGGGTTTGGTTTGGCGGTTATTATGGCTATGGGAATGTTCGTACTTATTCCGAATGTGAGTGTCGCTACTGTCTATGCCGCAGCAAGTGAGCCGACTATAAGGGTTGGATTGCCTGATTCAACTCCACGAAACAAAAGTGAGTTTGAGCAAAGATATAGCGGTTACACCATTAACTATAATGACAAGGCTTATACGGCAGTTGAGTTTTTTGAAACCTTTAAGGGCTGTGACTTCGGTATAACACGCACCACTACAGGACGTAACAAAGCGATAACCGTAACCCTTAGAGAAAGCGTAACCACACAAACAACAACATCTGCTCCTGTGATTGTTCAATCAGCACCAACACCGACAGCGATACCAACAACAACACCGATAAGCGATAGTGCTTCTGTTCATCAGCCAGCCAATGCAACGGAAACTTTTAGGACGTGAGGGTTATGCTTCGGACATAGAGTATATGTTGTCTGATGAATACACCGAAGCTGTCCGTCAAGAATTTTACAAACTTATAAACGCTCATAGAAAGGCAAACGGCCTTAGAGAACTTGAAGTCAACTTGGAATTACAAGACTACGCTGATATTCGGGCTGCTGAACTAAGAACCGTCTTTGAGCATACAAGACCTGACGGAAGCGCGGCCGGTAGTGGTTGGCATAATTCTAAAAACGCTATGAATACACGTTATGCTGAAAATGCCGCAAGCAATAGGATTTTTAATATCGACCCAAAGGAACAAGCGGCTTCATACTTTAACGGTTGGAAAAATTCTGACGGACATAATCGGCATATGCTGTATAACTTTAACTCAAATATAACTATGGCGTTCGGAATAGTTCCCCAAATCAATGAGAATGGCAAAGTAACATCGGCAGCTATATTCGCTTCGGGTTACTAAAACCAAAACAACTTAATATCAAAGGCATATAAGAGAGTATGAAATTCGATACTCTCTTTTTTGTTGTTGATATTCTTTTTTCAGCCAGCCTATTTCAATCAGTAAATGGGCTTTAACTATTTTAAGGAGGGATTTTTTGAAGATGAAAAATCATAAAAATTATGGCAACAGATTTATTGCCATGCTACTGCTTGTGGTTATGGCTATGAGCAGTATTTCATTAGAAGTGTTCGCAAACACGGAAACATCTGACATTAAACCGATTGAACCGAAAACGGATTACTTTCATTTAGACGGAAAGCTTATTAGCACAGATGATAAAATGGTACTGAACACCGTGCCTGTAAGGAAAAGTAATCCCCTGCTACGGTCGGCTTCTGCACCGCCAATTACAGCGATAACTGCTATTAGTAGTGAATTTATCCCTGATGCAACCCTTTCTTTGCAAGGCAATTTAGTACACGCAAACCGTTATGTTGCTCAAACTTCAGACGGCATATCTTATGAGGTTTTTTGCGGCGACCCTTTGCGTAAGGGGCCCGAAACATCCGGGGACGGCGATGATGATTATAGAGTTTTGGGCGAAGCAGCTATATGGCTTAATGCCACTAAATACGGTTCTCCTGCAAATCCCTATCTTTCGGATTTTAACCTTCCCGAAAACGAGCGCTTGGGCAACACCTACTTAACAAGAGTAGCCGTTGCTATGGGAAGAAACCCTGTAAGTGATTTTTCGGGCGATAATGCTCTAATAACAAAAGCAAATCAACTTGCTACGCAGGGCGGGCCTGACGAGTTTAAAAGTTACGATAATGATAAACCGCCTATTACTATTAACGGCAAGCGTGATGAAGTCAAAACAGTTGCCGCTACCGGAGCAACGGCAGAATCGGGAGCGTTTGATATTGCCTATAACCGCAGAACAAACAATATCGACAACCCTTTTCGCTTTGAATGGGATAGCGCAACGCCGGACGGGGCTGAACTTTGGGTAGACGGTTCATTGGCAGCCACCGCCCCAACTAACGTAGATACTATATTTACAAGCAGACAACATAAGCAGTTTTGAATTAAAAATGCCAAATATTACTGCGAATCAAGATAAAGAAGCAAAAGTAAATTTAGTAGGTGTTCATAACGAATGGTCTGATAAAGTTTGGATGCTTAGACATTCATCTCACACATCATCATCAATAACAGACGCACCGGGGCCGGGCATAAGACAAGACTTGCTGTTCTATATAGCGCCTGTTAATGCAAGCGCAGGCTTTAACTTTCACGACAGAAAAGACACCAGACCCCGAACCTACGCCAACGCCTACCCCAACACCACTTTCAGCAACAGGCGTTAAAATCCAAAAAATAGACGCGCTTACCCGTGAAAATATACCGGGTGCATTAATGCGTTTGCGTGGTATTTCAGCAGATGTAGTTGTTACAGGCGGTACTGTGCCAAGTACGGGCGATACCCATTGGACGCTCAACAACACAGGCATTAACCTTTCCCAAGTCCTTACCAAAGGAGCAACAACAGCGTCCGGGGAAGTAAAAAGCACCGTGACGGACGGCGTTTGGAGTTTGGAGGGCTTACCTTACGGCGCTTATATCGTTGAGGAAGAACGTGCGCCCGAAAACTATTCTTTACTTCCGCAGCATACGTCCTATGGTTTTTGGCTCTTACCTCCAGATGTAACCGTTGATGTTATTGATGTGAATGTAATCCAATGCCCCGAAACAGGCGAAGTGCTTGAAACTATTGTAGATTATGAAATAAGGGAGGAAGATAAAGTTTCGTCAATTCTTATAACATTCGAGAATTATCCGTTTGGAGAAATCGAAGTAACCAAGTTTGACGAAGTAACAGGCGAAACCCTTGGCGGCACTCATTTCCAAATACAAGGATATTTTCCCGAAGGAAATACAAACGGTATGCCGATAGACCGTATACAAATAACGGGGAATGATGGCAAAACCGTATTTAAGGATTTACCCGCAGGACAATACACAATAACCGAAGTTGAAGCGCCGCCGGGTTATCAGTTGGACAGCACAGACCACCGCTCTATCTCCCTTACATGGGGGCAAAAAGCAAGCACAACATTCTATAACAAGCCTAAAACAAACATTGAAATTACAAAAGTAGATGCAATTGACGGAACGAAAAATCTTGAGGGTGCAACTTTTGAACTTAGCGACCCTACAAACGGCAGAACGTGGATAGGCACTACAGGCGCAGACGGTAAAGTTATAATAGGAAAAGGCTCTGACGGAAACGAATTATACGGCGGCAAAACCTATATTTTGAAAGAAATAAAAGCCCCGAATGGTTATGTTCTTGATTCTACAGCAAGGGAAGTTGTTCTGAAGAATATAGGAGAAAACGAATTTTTAATAGAAAACTGGAAAAATCCAAGCCTTACAATCGTAAAGCGTGACAAAAACAACGGCCAGTCACGGCTTGAGGGCGCAGTTTTTGAAGTAGCCTATGAAAACGGCACAACAGTTAGCGGAAGCCCGTTCACGACTAATTCTAACGGTGAAATAGTGGTTAATGAAATTCTTTTCGATAACAATGACGAAAGGACGCTTGTTGTCACGGAAATTATACCGCCGGATGGTTACAACCTTTCATCGCCGAATTGGAAAAACGTAACCCTTAGAAAAGGCGAAGATAACGTAATAGTTTTTGAAAACACTCGCAAGCCTACACTTGAAATTATCAAGACAGACGCTATTACAGGACAAAACTTGTCGGGCGCGGAATTTACCATTGAAAAATTGGAAGAACCGGGCAAAGGTATGTTGACAGGCAACCCTTTCACTACCGATTCCAACGGCAAAATTACATTGCCGTTTCAATATTCCGGCAAATACCGCATTGTTGAAGTGTCAGCGCCGAATAATTATTGGCACGACCCACAGCAGCAAAACAGGGAATGGATTATTGAAGTCAAGGATAACGAAGATTATACCTTGCGTGTAGAAAATACGTTATTACCCACATTAATCATAACCAAATGGAACTCTGTAACTTATAAGCCTGTTCCATTGACCCATTTCCGCATTGAATATGAAGTACCGAACTCGTCAAATGTACAGCTTGTAGGCGAGTTTGTAACCAACAGCAACGGGCAAATTGTTATACCGTATACAAAAGTTGGTTGGTATCGTGTCACAGAAACAAAAGCCGCACCGGGCATGAGCCTGAATACGAATAACAGCTACAGAATATATCTTAACCCCGGCGATAACTCGTATATGCCTATTCCTGATGTTACAGAGAATAACCCTAATCTCAACGCACAAATGCCAGTGTTCAAGGATATTCAAGTGTTTGGCGGCAACGACTTTTTTGTGGGCGGTACGGAGCAATACAGCTTCCCCGAAAGTTCCATTGTTGCCCTCGGCACGGCAAATGAAGCCTTTACGTTGCCAAAGCAAGTAACGCAAAAGCAGCAAGGTCATTAGTTCAAGTTAATGTAAACGCCAATACTATAGGCGAATTTTCAGCAGATTCAAGCGGCATATTGGTTCTTGGCGGTTTGGAAACTGCAAGCTATACCATAACCAACTCCAAAGGCAAAAGCGAAACGGCAGCACTTCGCAATGACGGCAGTATAGCACAATTTAATTTTACTGCCACAGCCGAACCAATTACGCCAACACCAACACCGCCGCCAACCACCGATTCAGAGGTTGAAACAGGCGTTATATTTATTGATGATATTGAATATGTTGATGACCCTGCTCTTATCAGCAAAATGTCACAGTCTATGAGTGCGAGTAACGGTGAGCAGTATTGGAATAGCGGTACAGGGATTTGGAATTGGCCGTTAAATTCTATCGTTATCAAAAAGCAAGATGCTACAAACGGAAACCTCCTTGCCGGAGCAACTTTCGACTTGATTTATACCACGTCAGGGAAAGCGGCACAAAAGGAACAATTATCGGCACTTTTACAACCGACCACAGCGGCGTTATCGTCATAACAGGGCTTGACCCCGGTAATTATGTGTTGAGGAAATTCAAGCGCCGCCGAAATACACATTGTCGCTCAACAACCGCCAAAACGTCAATTTGAAAGCTGACGGCACAAGCATTGTCGAGGTGACATTCAGCAACTACCCTTACGGTTCTTTGCTTATTAACAAAATTAATTCTATCACAAGAGCGCCGCTTGCCGGAGCGCAGTTTTTAGTAAAGGATTCAAAAGGAACTGTTGTAGGAACAAGTAACGGCTTATTTACAACGGATTCAGCCGGAAACATCCTTATTGAAAAATTACAACCCGATACCTATGTGGTAACGGAGCAACGTGCGCCGAACGGTTATGTTATCGGGCAAAACGCAACACAAACTATTATGGTGCAGCCTGACGGCAGGATTTACCGTTTGGAATTTACCAATGACCCATTATCTTCTCTGATAATCAGAAAGATAGACAGCTTTGACGGAAGCCCGTTAGCAGGTGCACGGTTTGAAGTTCGCCGTGTCAATGGAGAATTTATCGGTGAATTTACCACCGACCAACAAGGCTTGATTACAATTCCCGACTTACTTGGTTGGTTTACCGTAACAGAAATGGAAGCCCCAAGCGGTTACGCTGTGGACACCAACGCCATAAGAACAGTTGAAGTGCGTTCACAATCCCCGACCTACGTGACTTTCTATAATCCACGGGAAGGAAGCCTTACCGTTGAAAAAGTAGACGGTTCGGGCAATCCCTTGCCGGAGCGCAGTTCAGAATAACCCGTCAAAACGGTGAGTTTGTGGCTAACCAAACAACAGGTGCAAGCGGAATGATTAATTTGCCAACTCTTAGCGCCGGATGGTATCACGTTGAAGAAATTTACGCACCAAACGGTTATGTTATCAGCCAAACTGGGAAAAGCGTGGAAGTACGCGCGAATACAGCAGCACATTTAACATTTGTCAATCTCCCTCAACCGACTTTGACAATCCAAAAAATTGATGAAACAGGCAACCCACTTAGCGGTGCAAAGTTTATGGTTAGCGAGATTGGCGGTTCTTTCAGTAAAGAGGTAACAATCGGCGCCGGAGGAACGGCAAGCCTTGTTTTACCTTTAAATAAACCGCAAGCCAATTTCCAAATCGTAGAAACCCAAGCGCCACAGGGATATACAATCACCGAGCCGTCAAGGGTTATTACTGCTTATGCAGGGGAAAACCATTTTGAGAGTTTCGTAAATTACAAGACTCCAAGCCTTGTAATCAATAAACTTGATGTAGACGGAAACCCACTAAGCGGCGCGGAGTTTGAAGTTCGTAAACTTGACGGCGCATTAGTCGCAACCGCAAAAAGCAATAACGGCGGCGTGGCGGCTATCGGCAGTATTGCACCGGGCAGCTATGAAGTTAAAGAAACCCGTGCGCCAGCCGGATATGTAATTACCGAACAATCACAAATCATTCAGATTGTAGCCGGAGACACCGCAACCGCAACATTTGTAAACGAAAGAATACCGGGATTAACTATTGAAAAAGTGGACGAAAGAGGTAATCCGTTAAGCGGAGCAGAGTTTGAAGTAAGGACGCTTGCCGGGGCATTGGTACAAAGAGTTACCACCAACAACGGCGGTGTTGCTAATATCGCACAGATTCCTGTAGGTTCTTATACCATAACCGAAGTTAAAGCGCCAAGCGGCTATGTAATCACCGAGCAGTCGAGGAATATCGAGATTGCCGCAGGGCAAAGCTTGACGGAGCGGTTTGTCAACTTCAAACAGCCGTCAATAATCATAGAAAAAGTAGACGATAACGGCAAACCGTTGGCGAACGCAACATTTGAAGTCCGTGGCTTGGACGGCACAAGGATTGCCGAAGTCAAAACGAATAACGGCGGTATGGCAGTAGTTGAAGGTCTTTCCCCTGCTTCTTATGAAGTGGTTGAAACTCAACCCCCAACAGGATATGCAATTATTGAACCGTCACGCATTGTGACAGTAACGGCCGGTGATGTGGCAACAGTACGCTTTGTTAATTTTAAGCAGCCGAGCCTTGTTATTGAGAAAGTAGACGGAGACGGCAACCCATTAAGCGGAGCAGAATTTGAAGTCCGTAAGCTTAACGGTGAACTTGTTCAGCGTGTTGTTACAAATAATGCCGGAGTAGCTTCTATTGCCGTAATAGCACCGGGGGCTTATGTAATTGCAGAAACCCGTGCGCCACAAGGCTATGTTATTACAGAAGTTGCAAGAAATATTGAAATCGTTGCAGGACAAAGCATTACGGAGCGTTTTGTTAATTATCGTCAACCCTCTTTAATTATCGAAAAAGTTGACGAGGACGGCAACCCGTTAAGCGGCGCTGTCTTTGAAGTGCGTACCATTACAGGCACAAGGATAGCCGAAATTACCACAAACAACGGCGGTATGGCTACCGTGCCGAACCTTGACCCCGGAGCATATGAAGTTGTTGAAACCCGTGCGCCGCAAGGATATGTTGTTACCGAAACCTCCCGCGCTATTCAGATTGTCGCAGGGGAAACAAAAACGGAGCGTTTTGTAAACTACCGTCAACCATCTTTAATTATTGAGAAAGTTGACGAAAACGGCCAACCCCTCGCCGGAGCGGAATTTGAAATCCGCAAACTGAACGGCGAACTTGTACACCGTGTTGTAACAAACAACGGCGGTACGGCTTCAATCGCACACCTTGACCCTAATTCTTACGAGATTATTGAAACCCGTGCGC
Organism: Holotrichia oblita; assembly: GCA_023690525.1. NCBI lineage: Eukaryota > Metazoa > Arthropoda > Insecta > Coleoptera > Scarabaeidae > Holotrichia > Holotrichia oblita. Next base: position 18,875 of record JALQSN010000320.1, on the reverse strand, counting down.
CACAAGGATATGCAATCGTTGAAGTCAGCCGCGCTATTCAGATTGTGGCAGGGCAGACAATTACGGAACGCTTTGTAAATCCACGTTTGGCAACCTTTGTAATACAAAAAATTGACGGCGATACAAGCCAACCGCTTACAGGCGTTATTTTTGAGATAACCACTCTTGAGGGTACAAAAATCCGTAATTCTCAAAACGGCAGCTTTGAATTTATTACCGATAATGCCGGAATGATTCGCTTGCCAATGCTTGAAGCCGGAAGCTATGTGGCGGTTGAAACAAAGGCTCTGCCCGGATATGTATTGGCACAGCCCGAAGTCTTTGTTGTCGGACACGACAAAGATTATATTATTACAGTTCGCAATTACAAGCTTCCTGATTATAACATTTTGAAGATTGACGGAAGCACCGATGAACCTTTGGCCGGTGTAGGTTTTGAAATCGCTCATTATTACGCAAACGGGCAAATCGGTGAAAAAATACGCAATCCAAAAGACGGCAGTTACACATGGACTACCGATTCCGCAGGGCTTATCCGTATTCCAAACCTTGACCACGGAACATATATTGCCACAGAGTTGCGCCCTCTGCCCGGTTACAGAGAAGCAGACCCCGCAATCTTTGTCGTAGGCGATAATCAACCAACAACAATAACAGTACGCAACTACCGCTACAGCGAGTGGAACATATTGAAAATTAACGGCGATACCAACAAGCCGTTGCAAGGCGTTATTTTTGAAGTGGCGCATTATTTCGGTGACGGCTCAACAGGCGATAAGCTTAGAAACTCCATTACGGGAAGCTTTGAATTTACAACTGCTGCTGACGGCATAATCCGCTTGGGCGTTCTCGAACCGGGAACATATATCGCAACAGAAACCAAACCGTTAGACGGCTATATCAAATCAGAACCGACTGTTTTTGTGGTAACTGAAAATGATGTAAACACCACGGTTACAATCCGCAATTACAAACTGCCAACGTACAACATACGCAAAATTGACGGCGATACCGATAAACCTTTATCCGGCGTTGTATTTGAAATCCAAAAATACTTTGCAAACGGCAGTTCGGGCGAAAAAATCCGTAACCCTATCAACGGCTCATACGAGTTTGTAACTGATGAAGCCGGGTTGATTACTCTCCCGACACTTCCCCACGCAACTTATGTAGCCATTGAAACTCGCCCTCTTGACGGTTATGCGGCAGCAGAACCTAATTTATTTGTTGTAGGCGATAATCAAAATACAACCATTACTATCCGCAATTATCGGAATCCTGATTTTGTAATCCGAAAACTGGACAGCGAAACCCAACAGCCTTTAGAGGGCGTTCAGTTTAAGATTGCTCATTCATTGGGTAACGGCAACAGCGGCGAAATGCTCCGCAACCCTGCTGATAACGGCTATATTTGGACAACGGATAAGTCGGGGCGTATTCATCTGAACGCGCTTGAACCGGGCGTATATATTGCCACGGAATCAAGGCCGTTGCCGGGTTATGCAGTTGCAGAACCAAAAACCTTTACCGTAGGTGACGGCGGCGATACGACAATCACAATCTATAACTATCGTTTACCCGATTATGCAATTCAAAAAATAGACGGCGATACAAATAAAGGATTATCGGGCGTTGAATTTGAAATCGCTCACTATCTTGGCGAGGGCAGAAACGGCGAACGCCTTATAAATCCTGTTAATGGCACAACAACCTTTGTAACGGACAATGCCGGAATGATTAACCTCCCAAGCCTTGAAAAAGGTTCGTATGTGGCAATCGAAACAAGGCCGCTTAACGGTTACACGGCCGCAGAACCAAAAATCTTTATCGTAGGTGACGGCAGCGATAAGACAATCACAATTTATAACTACCGTATGCCTGATTATGCAATTAAAAAAATAGACGGCGATACGAATAAAGGCTTACCGGGTGTCGAATTTGAAATTGCTCACTATCTTGGCGAGGGCAAAAACGGCGAACGCCTTGTAAATCCCGTCAATGGCACAACAACCTTTGTAACGGACAATGCCGGAATGATTAACCTCCCAAGCATTGAAAAAGGCTCGTATGTGGCAATCGAAACAAAAGCGCTTAACGGTTACACGGCAGCAGAACCTACTATCTTTAATGTTGGTGACAATAATCAAGACAGGACAATTGTTATCCGCAATTACCGTCAAGCTGAACTGACAATACAAAAAATAAACGCTGTAAACCGCAAGCCGCTACAAGGCGTTATTTTCCAAATAGCACGGCCTAACGGTGAAAAGCTTGTAAATCCAAGAACGGGAAATCACGACTTTACAACAGATGCAAACGGTTTAATATATCTGCCTGTAATAACAGACGGAGATTACTACTTGACAGAAACAAAGGCAGTAAGCGGCTTTATACCTCTTGATGCTCCTGTTATGTTTACAATCAATACAGAAACACGCCAACGTCAATATCTGCTTGTCGTAGAAAATACGCCAGCCAGTGGGCTTCTTATAATTAAAAGGGACGCCGGAACAAAAGAACCGCTTGCCGGAGTAACTTTCGAGATAAGATACCCTGACGGAAGATTGGTTCAAGGCAATGTGCTAGACGAAAATCAGCCGAATACGGCAAACAACAGCCCGCAGCTTAACGCAAATAACGGTTTTACAACCAATAACAGAGGGCGTATTAACCTCAATCACTTAGAACCGGGGGTTTACCACGTAACAGAAACAAAAGCCCTTGACGGGTATGTTCTTGATACAACAGTTCATGTTGTCACGGTAGAACCGGGCAAACAAGCCGTACTTGAAGTGGAAAATATATCATTGGCAGGATTACGTATCAAGAAAATTGACGCTGTAACAAAGCAAGGGATTTACAATGTCGAGTTCATGCTTTTTGACCCAAGCGGAAAAGTCGTAGGCAATTTCTACTCCGACAACAATGGTATGGTTGAGTTCCCCGCTAATATCGTTTCGGGTCGGTATACAATTAGAGAAACACGCCCTGCACCGGGCTATGCCGCCGATGATATGCCGCGCACGGTTGACTTCGTAGCCGGAAAAGTCACAGAAATTGTGTGGGAAAATGTGCCAATGGGCGGCCAGTTGCAAATATCAAAAGTGTCAGGCGATTATAACGAGATGAACGCATTGGCGCCGGGAACGCCTTTAATGGGTGCGATATTTGAGATTTATGACACAAGGACTGGTAACTTGGTTGACAGGATTGCTTCAAATGAGCGTGGTATGGCGGTTTCCAAGCCATTACCTTTAGGCAGATATTACGCACAGGAAGTTCAAGCCCCGGCTTACTATAAAATCAACTCACAGCCTATTTACTTTGATGTTGAGTTTGACAAGCAGATAATAAAGACCGTATTTCCTAACTTTTCTGCCAATGTGGGCGTGAGTATCAACAAGACAGGGCCTAAAGAAGTTATGCAAGGCAACAATATCAATTACGATGTGAAAAATGTAAGGAATGAAAGCAGTATACCTCTTGCAGATTACTTTTGGCGCGATATTTTACCGACAAACGCAGTCAGAGCCGATAAATTGGTGACAGGCACGTATAATGTTCAGCTACGTTATAAGGTAATGGGCAAAACCAACAAAGGCAATGAAATTGTAATAGCCGACAACCTCACAACTACAAAAAATAATGTAGTGGAGTTGAAAGCAGCCCACCTCGGACTTGCTTCAGATGAATACCTTATTGAATTTTCGCTCCACTTCGGTCAAGTTCCGGCAGGGTTTTCAATGGTGGAAACGGCGAAAGTATTTGTTGACGTTCTTCCTCGCAGTATGGCAAACCTTCCAAATGGAATGATGTTCGTCAATAAAGTTGATGTTGGCGGCAAAATACCGGGAAGTAACGAGTGGGTAATAAGCAATTCCACAAGCGGAAGCACGGTGTATAATCCGAATACGCAAGGGCGTATACCGCAAAGCGGTTGGTAAAATTTTTGTAAGTTACAATTGTAGTGACAAAAACAGTGTAAAATAAGTGCTAATCAAGACAATGTCAATTAATCAATTTAGTTGAAAATAAGCTTAGTTATATCGGCTTCTTAAGCTAAAACTGTTTTAAATATCGTGATGTCCCAAAACAAGGATAATTATTTTGTCGCCCTCGTAGTACCATATAATGCGAATATCCATATTTACGCTACACTCAAACAGGTCATTTGTCCCTATGTATACAAGATGGGTGCGAGGTTTCTGAAAGTAGCTCCAGTTTTTGGAAATCAGCTTATGATTTCCTGTATGGTCAGCGTTTTGTAATGCTTCTGAAAACGGTTGGTGAATGTGAACTGGTGCGCCATTTAGTTTTCCTCCAACTTTGAAACAAATGCATCGACATTATCGAAAACAGGCTGTTCGCCGGAGGCAATTTTAGCTTTTGTTTGTTCAATTTCTTCCCGAAGTTCATCAAGATATTTTTTTGGATAAACAGTAACTGGCATTATTGATATTACGCCGTTTTTCTCTGAAATATCAAGTTTATTGCCTTCCGCAAGTCCAAGTTTGTCTACAAGTTCTTTGGGAATTGTGATTTGCGATTTTGAACGGCGTTATGCCAACATAATAATCATCTCCTATCTTGTTGAAATTTCATACTTTCTTACTCACATTATACGCTGTTTAGAAAAACCGTTTACAACTACAAAAATGATACCAAGATATAACGTGTAAACAGTAAAATACAATTGACACTATCGCAATAAAAATGCGAATAATTGTAGTTGTACAATTTTAAAAAGATTTAAATTGGCAGTCCATCATTACGGCTGCCCCATTTGTTTTTCAAAACAGGCTTTTTATGGCAAAACCGCCAATACAAGTAGATTTGAATGAGAGCGATTATAACCTTATGATAAATGCCTTGTCATTCATCATGGGTTGTTATTCAAAAGTCGGAATCAATGAACATCTGAAGCTTGGACGTTATCACGATGATAATAAAGATGCTTCATGGTGACTATGCCCGTTTATGTTTCTTCTTGGAAGAAGGCCGTTCTTTCGTGTATATGTTTTTAGCTTGCGCTACACTTTTATCAAATGATTATGAAGTCAATGTTGATGCTAATTGCTTTTCGGAATTTAAGGCAAAAAAATTAAAAGAAATAGAAGAATATCAAAGAAGCAAAGGACTGATAGAATGAACCGAAATTTGAAAAATATAAAAGTATTCGATAACAAACGTCTTATTAGTAGGTTGTTATTGTTAGGCGCTATATTCGTCACGATTATAGCTATTTCTTCACAATCGGCTTATGCTATGCCCTCTTACAGCTTCGGTGCGGTAAACTGCAATGCCGATACCGTTTATATTGATATAAACGCAAGCGATTCAAGCAACCGGGACGCTATTCACATTGATATAAGCGCTATGGGAGAAGTACAGCAAAATATCCCTGAAACAGCGAACGTATAGGAACGCTGACTATACCATCTGGAAAACAAATAGGCGTATTCGGCGGCGAGAGTTTGCAAAGCATGAACAAGGGAGCCGCACATTTTAGCGACACAGGATTAAATTTTGGCAACACAGCCCTAATCGGGCATAACCGCGGCAGAAGCAACGGTTTTTTTATTTTTGTAAAGGATTTGCAAGTCGGGCAAAATTTAACCCTTGAAGCCAACGGCGTAACGAAAACCTATGTTGTAGCCGAAATGCACAAAATCCATGCAACAGAAACGGATTTGCTGATGCACTTCGGGGACAGCCGATTAACGCTTTTGACGTGTTGGGAAGATGAAAGGGATTATAGGCGCGTTGTTGTTGCTTATGAAGTATAAGGGGGTATATGGTTATATGGAAGATAGGCAAATGGACAATAAAAAAGAACTAACAAGGGATGAAATGATTACGGCGGTTATGGCAGATATACTAAAAAATGACCCCGAATACCCGAAACGAGGTTTGGCGACCGTAGAGAAGTATATGCGTGATATGGATATTTCCGATTTACGTGATGATTACAATTCCTACTTTCAAAAGAGAAAAGGAAAACATATTAAATAACGAGGTTCAAGGCGAGCTGCCTAGCTATATTTATAAAAGACATTCAAATCCAAGCCATACCGCTGTGAATGAATCCTTTGTACAACGATATGACAAGGTTGGCGGCGCGGAAATGAAACCGGGCGCTATTGTGTTTTGGGGAACAACCGCCGATTGCAACTTAATTACAAATAAGCTGAACAGCGGCGATATAGCTGAAATTGATGTATGCGTTCTGCGTGATTTAAGCGATTATGCGGAGTATCATGGCATGATTGCCAACAGGATGTACCCGCCTTTAAAAGCCCCATTATACGATATAAACCAAGTGACTATAAATTTATGCTACAAAATGGGGATTAGCGCTGTTCCTTATACAGCACTTAACAGTCAAAATTGGGATAACGCGCGCCAAGACCCTGTAAAGACAGCAAAAAATTTGCATTTAAACCAAGAGCAGTTTGTGGGTATTGAAAAATATTTGAATGAACAATACCCCGAATACTTCCCAAAAGCGGAAATATTCAGTCAAGAAATGGAGGGATTGAAAATGGAAAGTAACTTTTCTAAAAATGAATACAGCAAAGAGGAAATCAAGCAAGCGGAAAACGTGGATATTAAAGGGTTTTTGACGGCTTCTTACCCAGACAAGGTAACGGTCAAAGGCAATCAGCTATTATTTAAAAACGCTAAAGACGAAACCGTGTCCGTCAACGTAAGCGACAGCGATAAAAACGGTTTGTTTTTCAACACCGCAACACAAGCTTCCGGGAAAGGCATTATCAATTTTTTACGTCAAGAAACAGGCACAAGTTTCAGAAATGCAGTAGGCGCATTGCTTACTTATTCGCAAGCGCAAGCGGCAGTTCCCGAACAATCAGAGGAAGAAAAAGCCGCTTTTGCCCTCCATCAAGAACGGAAATTAAATGTTGAGTGCGGTAAAGCCATTGACCAAGCATTGAGCGATACTTATACGCCGGGAGAAATGGCCGGCACGGGTTATTATGACTGTAAAGCCGCCGTCAAAACCGTGATTGATAAATACGGCGTTGACCGTGTGGCATTAGTTTTGGCGGCTAATATCAATACCGCCGAGCATGACGGACGGATTAACGCCCAAAACAAGGCGTGGGCAAGAAATATTAACGCTTCCGACAAGCCTGATTTTTACCTTAACGCCCACAAGACGGTGATAGATATGTTTGCCAATAGATTCCGTGAAGCTACACCACCGGGGTACGAACAGGAAGCCCAAATCGAACGCAGCGGCTTTGCACCTCCTGATTATGCCGAAACCACAAATAATGTTGTTAATTACCTCACAGGAAAGCTAAGTCTTGATAAAGGCATAGTCAAATCCTGTATCGAAAACGGCATTATATACCAAACGGATGTATACAGCGAAAAATTAGGCAAAAACGTACCGTGCGCGGTATTTGCCGGGTTTGATGATAAGGGCGAAATGCAAAGCGCCGTTATTAAAGGCTTCGGCAGTTATGAAAAGGTGGAAGATGGGAGCCAGTTAAAACACGCTTTTGTGTTACCCGCAAAAGAAACCAAAGGCAAACAAGCCACGGCGGTAAGCGTTTTTAATGACCCTTTAGAAACCCTTGCCGGAGCGACCCTCGCCAAGATGAAAGATAAAGCCAATTACGGAAATATCCATCGGTTGAGCGTAGTCAAAACGTGGCTGATTTCAACTCATGCAAAAGCCCTCCGAACCTTTTTGGAGAATAATCCGCAGGTTCGGACGGTTAATTTGTGCCTAACAAACACCGATGACGGGCGTAAAATCGCAGAAAGTATAAAAAATATGCTTAAAGAATTTAGCGAAAAGCACGGCGAAGCCATCAAGGTAAATAATCTTATCCCTGAAGATACCAAGGACTTTCAAGAACAGTTGCAAAATAAAATCGGGGAAATGAAAGAAAAGAGAAAGGCTAAAGAAACAATAGAATAATAGCAGTTTAGATTTTAAGTTCCGGGGCTGAAAAGCCCACAAAATAAAATAAAGAAATGAGGATTTAGTATGAAATTTAGTAATTTTAAAAAGGCGGTATTATCCGTAGCAATGGGTTTTGCACTTCTGACAGGCGCTTTTACTACCCAAGCGCAAGCAAGCACAGGGTTTGTGCCTAATTCGTATTCTAACAGTTCTCCTTATGGTTTTGTATGGAGTAACACTAACGGCGCGGCGGCTGACGCTACCGCTTCCACCCAAGGAATGTTCTACTTCAACTATGATTTCACATCCGGCAGCGATTGGCGTACAGACTTAGGCAAGCCTACAACCTATGACGGCTCTGTGAATATCAATGTATATAACGCAAATGTAAGAGCCGATAAAAATGTAGCCCTTTTGCCGCCACAATACGGCGTATTCAGCGGAGAATTTATGACGGACGCTACAAATCCTTTTTTCAGCCAGCCCGTAAATTCTAATTACTGGTATGTCAATACTGCCCAAAGCGCCAACGGTTTGCCAACCTATGACACCTTACAGCAAGGCGTAAACAGCCAACAAGGGGTTTTAGGGCAACAAGACCAAATCAAAATAAACCCTAACGGTACAGGGGGATTTTTAGCGCCTACAAGCGTCAAATAAAGGCAAGAAGCAATTATAAAATAGCAAACGGCACGGAGTTTATACTTCCGTGCCGTTTTATTTTTTAGAATACTCAAAATAAAAAAAATAAGGAGATTGTACATGAGCCGAATTTTAATAGTAGCGGAAAAGCCGTCCGTAGGTAAAGCCATAGCCCAAGTAGTGGGTGCAAGAACAAGCAAAGACGGCTATATTGAGGGAAACGGTCACGTTATAACATGGTGCGTGGGGCATTTGCTTGAACTTGCCGAAGCCGAGGGTTATGACGAAAAATTCAAAAGATGGAAACTAGAGGACTTGCCGATTCTGCCGACCAACTTTAAATATGTTGGGAAAAAGGAAACCAATAAACAGCTAAAAACTGTTGTTTCCCTTATTAACGACAACAATATCACAGAAATAGTAAACGCCACGGACGCAGGGCGTGAGGGGGAATTAATATTCCGTCTTGTTTATAACTATTCCAAATCAAAAAAGCCAGTTAAGCGCTTATGGGTAAGCAGCTTGGAGCAAGAAAGCATTTCAAATGGCTTAAAAACTATGAAAGACCAAAGCCATTACGACAATTTATATAAATCTGCTGTGGCTCGTCAACAAGCCGACTGGATTATTGGAATAAACGCCACACGCTTATTTAGCGTTCTTTACGTATCAAGTTTGAATGTCGGCAGAGTGCAGACCCCAACTTTGAATATGGTGGTTGAACGTCACAATAGTATACAGAACTTTAAGAAAGAGCCGTTTTATAATGTTTCCCTGACTTGTACAGACGGCAATAATAACAGTTTTACAGCCGCAAGCGAACGCTTCACATCAAAAGAAGCCGCCGAAAACTTACTTAATATTGTCAAGCAAACAAATCAAGTCACGGTCAAAAGTGTTGACAGCAAGGAAAAAACCGCTAAACCGCCGGAACTGTACGACTTGACAACCCTACAGCGTGAAGCCAACCGCCTGTTTGGGTTTACGGCGAAACAAACACTTGACTATGCTCAAAGTTTGTATGAAAAGAAGCTGCTAACCTACCCAAGAACCGACAGCAAGTATATTACAGAAGATATGTCCGAAAGCACGTTGGCGTTGGCTGATAAACTGATTGGCAGTCTGCCTTTTACGGTAAATATAAACGGCCGCATAGATATTTCTCACTTATCAAATGTAGTAAACAATAAAAAAGTGAGCGACCATCACGCACTTATACCCACTCAAACAATATTCAGTTTTGACATTGGAACACTCCCGCAAGCTGAACGGGAGTTGTTGTATCTCGTCTGTCAACGGCTGTTAGCGGCTATCTCGTCTAAGCAAGTTTACAAAGAAACGGTAATCACTTTGACACCAATAAGCGGTTCACCCGAATTTACAGCAAAGGGCAAAATCGTGTTGGAGAAAGGCTTTACACTTATTGAGGAACATTATAAGCGGAGTTTAAAAAATAAAATGGATAACGGTGATGAACCCGGCAGCGCCAAAAATAGCGACAACAATCTGCCGAACCTAACCCAAGGTGAAACCTTGTCCGTAAATCCCGAATTGACCCAAGGCTATACCTCGCCGCCAAAACCATTTACAGAGGACACCTTGCTGTTATCAATGGAAAAAGCCACGGCAAATGTTACGTCAGATGAGCAGGAGCAAGATAGTGATGTTCCGCAAGAATCCAACGTAGTAAAAACTCAACTCGGTACGCCAGCCACAAGAGCCGGAATTATAGAAAAATTGATAACTGCCGGCTTTATCGTGCGTAATAAAAAGCAGTTGTTACCTACAGAAAAAGGCATAAACCTTATTAAAGTTGTGCCGGATAACGTGAAAAGCCCCCAATTAACCGCAGAATGGGAAGCTTGCATGACAGAGATTGAGCAAGGTAAAAAAGATTTAAGCGAATTTTTAGACGAAATTAAACACCTTTCAAAAGAACTTGTGTTTGAAAATAAAACGCCTATAGCAGAATTTAAGAACCTATTCCCACGGCAAGCCGGGAGTGGCAAATCAAAAGAAGTAATCGGCAAATGCCCACGGTGCGGCGGTGACATTATTGAATGGGAAAAGGTATTTTCCTGTTCAAACAAAGAATGTCAATTTGCATTATTCAAAGAAAGTAAGTATTTCAGCAGTAAAAAAGTTAAATTCACAAAGGAAATTGCAAAAGCGTTACTCAAAGACGGCAAGGTTTACGTCAAGGAAATTTATTCAGAGCAAAAAGACAAAACATACAGCGCATACATTGTCTTGAATGATGATGGCGGTAAATATGTGAATTTTAAGCTAGAGTTTGGCAAAAAGGTATTTGCTTTACGCCAATTTATCGGCAAAGAGGTGAATTATAAACATTGCAATCAACATACTATGGAGAAAATGTAAAGCTGTTAAATTGATTTTTCGGTTTATAAGAATCTATGGCAAGACACAAACGAAATTTTTGTCAATATTTGAGTGGGAGCAAACGCATCTTTCAAAACAGACAGGCAAACAAAATGGTTCTTCTTAAATCCTATAAAAAATGGAACGGAATAGAAAACAAAATCATAAGCGGTACAGGGGTTGACTTGGATATTGACGGTTGTGAGGAAAAAATACGCTTCTTTGATGTTAGCCAAACACTTGAACCTAAATACGGCAGAAAAGCAAAAGAAGATAAAGACTCCATACCCGAAGAAGAACTAACGGAAATACCCTCTACCCGAAGAAGAACGACCCGATAGAAATAGGCTTTTCACATAAACACAGGGGCCTGCTGCTAACCGCTTTATGGATGGAGTTAAGTATATTTCAAAATGAATATGAGAATTGTTGCCGTAGCAAAGATAACGAATATCAGTCGGACGGCAATATGCTGAACCACATGAGCATTATTTATATCATTCACAGCCATTTCAAAAGTAACTGGCAAAACGAAAATGAGATAGAAACAGCTTTTAAAGCATTTCACAGCGGTTTTACAGAAAATGCGGATAAATCTGTAAAATCCGTATTTACTAGGCGCTTTCTTTTCGCAATTATTTCAAACTGCTATAAACCTAATCGTAAAAATAGAAACACGGTTTGGGGTTTTAGTAAATAACAGCGACAGCGAAGCGTCCGAAAACTACTATATGAAAATACGTTTTTATGATATTTGTGACAAAGAAAAAGTAGCCGTCTGCCGATTAAAGCCTACAGAAAAAATAGACGCTAACCTATCTATTGAAAGTTATGAGATAATAGAAACACTGCCGCCTTATAAAAACAGGCGGCTTTTTCCTAGAAAAAGCTTTAATTCATATTCTGCCTATAAGCCCGACATGGAGCGCGAAGCATTTTTGGAGTATCTGCAAACCATTTTTGATAACGGCTTGACAAAGGAACACCTTGTATTGGTTCGCAGAAGAAATATTTACGGCGTTACAGTCGTAACTACTTACCGGGTAGAAGTTAGAAATTGGGGAGTTAAACAGGAGTATGTAAATTTCAATATCGAACCGTCATACTATCCCATAAGCTTTTATTTACGCCAAATTTCAAGCGAGTATTTAGACAGTAAAAAAACGGCGGCAATGAAGTTGCGGCACAACCTAAACCGCAACCTCAACCACAAGCCGAATTGCAGATGAAAATAAAACCAAAGCACAAATCCAAGAAAAGCCAAAACCCCAAGCGTCTCCTTCTACGCTAACCGCCAATACTAAAGTTGATGATTCCAAGACAGCTAAAGTGTTGATACCGTTAAAAACACAAACAAGGCTGTATCAAATATAAAAAAGGAAGATAAAAAAGAAGCTAACGGCACTAACCAAAGCAAAAGCAAATTAGCGCAAAAGAAGCCGTTTAAAAAGAAACGCACTAATATACTGGATAAGGTTAACCGATTAAAAGAAGATAAATTGAATAAAATGTGTTGATGTGCTAATCAAAAAAACTTTATTAATAATATCTCAAATGATATAATAAGCGCAATCAATATTTGCAAGTTTATATAATTGAATACAAAGAAAAAGTAGCGTTTCGTAGAAAAAAGACGCTAATTCCTATCTATGCTTTCAGTTGAAATAATAAAAAACTTCAAGTTAAGACTGCAATTAATTGAGCGAAATATATGGAAAAACCAAAAAAAAAGAAAAGGTAATTTTCTATCAGAACAAAGGAAACACTTGGAATTTCGCACAAGAAATACTTGCAAATAGTTACAATAAAGCAATATCCAAATGGGAAACTGGGGAGGGATACCAAATACGATATGTAAATTTCAATATTTATGAATTTTCTTTCAATTTAGCCATAAGTTTTTATTTGCGCAAATTTTAAGCGTTCATCAGATAAAGAATTAATTCGGCAGATGAGAATAACGGTTCTTTCTATAATAAGTATAATGAGTTTTACTTTAAATAAAGAATAAATTACGTAAATCATTAAAATTTTTAACAGAAAGAAAAAAATTTGAGCATTGAACTTACTTAAAGTATTTGATATTGTTTTATACACAACCTCTGTAACAAATTAATTTATAAATCTGATTATATATTTTTGTAACTTTAATAGTCTGTGAAAAATTAGCGACTGGAACGATAAAAAGAAACGTTACTATTCGGATAAGGTTAAATCTTGAGTCTTGATAGCAAGGCATAAATGAGATTTTACTAACTATATTTATACATGGATGCCGTAAATAAAAATGCAATAAACCGAATCATTTTAAAAATGGATAAAGTCTGAATTTGCTAATCTTTGTTTACGTTATGTACTGTTTTATTAGTTTAACAAATCAATGAGCGATGAGAAAAAATTAGCATTTATGAAATAAATAAACGAAGCAGAATAGTAGCGATAAGGTGCGAACTCTTTTGAGCATAGTTATTTGATTGCCAGATTTTGTACCTGGAGGTTTGATATGACGGAAAAAGATTATTTGCTGATTGTAGCAGTTTGATGTGAGCATTGCGGTTTACAAGCATTTCACTTTAGGTCACAAATTTCTTTCAAAGGTTTGAAAACAATTTATACATTGGTTATTTTGTTTACATTGCTTTTATGATTGGATTTTTTCAAAATCGAGTAAGGAAATTAATTGTCCGAATCAAGATTGAAGTATAAGCATTATTGAAGCTATAGACCTAAACACGAATTTAACCGTTCGTGTTTTTTTATTGCCTTTTTTACCATTAAAACAGGCAAACAACCGAAAGAGGTGATTTTATTGAATTTAGAGGAAATAAAAGCATTGAAAAAAGATGCAAACAATACATTGTTGGACTTAACGGCCATTACCTACAAGGACGGCAAGGAACACTCCAACTGGATAGAATTTTTGAAAAGTAGTGCGTTCACATATAAATACCCGTTTTCTGAACAACTGCAAATACACGCCCAAACCCAAGCCAGAGATATAAACCCAAGAGCGGTAGCCGACCTCAAAGTTTGGGAAATGTTCGGGTATAGGCTGAAACCGCTTGATATTGAGTTCTATGGGGAGCCGGAGAATGCCCCACCTACACGTAAGCCCATTGAGATTTTAGACAATAGTAAAAAATCCAAACAAGTATATGACATATCTCAAATGGAACGTAAGGACGGCAAGGATAACGAAATCCCTTTTAAATTATGGGATAAAAACCTTACGCCGGATAAAGCCAACAAACTTAAATCTGTTCTAATTGAAAAATACGGTTTAAGTTCGGAATCAATCAACGAATCAAGTCTTAGCACCATTTTATTTTTTTGTTTAGAGGGAAAATTCAAGCGTTTTTAGACGAGAATCAAAACAAATTCAGAGTAGGCGAAAACATAAGCAACCGCACTTATGAGGATATAGGTTTCACGGCATTTATAAGCGCTCAAATAATGATAATGGCACGTTTGGGCAGCAGAGCAGGAATAAGCAATGATGAAACTTTATCCTTTTACAAGATGATATATGATAAGCTTCCCCGAATTAACACTAAAGAAACATTAACCGCTCTTGGCGTAATGACAAATACTTTCGCAAAGGAAATGTTTACAGAAATTGAAATTGAAGTGAAAAAAATTGAGCGTGAATTAAAAAACGCAAGTAAAGGAGAATTGAACCATGAACAAATCAAGCTTGACGGCATGGGGCAAAATGCGTCTGGAATATCTCCGGGAATACAACCAAGCGGAGTATCGGAAATTAGCGGCACAGGGGCTACTACTACCCCATTGCATAGAGATACAGAACCTAATGCCGGATTATATCGAGAAAATGAAGAACCAAATATTGACGTATCAAACGGAGATGGGGCAGATGCCCGACAAAGCGGTAAATCCGATAGAATGGACACAGGAGATGAACTCCATAGCACAGACAGCGAAAGAAATAGCAATCAAGGAACTGATAGAGGGCAGCTTGTAGACGAAGAAGAAACTGCTGTAGACACAAGCGCTGATAAAAAGGTACTGATTACGAACATTAAAAATTATGACCCCGATACATACGGTAAGCCGTGGGTTAGCGCTGTCAGCAGGGGCAAAAACTACTTTACAACAAAAGAGGGAGAGCCTATTGGCGAATACACAGGCAATGCGGCCAATGGCGAAGGCGGCGGTTTATACGTTATTAACCCCCAAGAGGGGCGAGTTTACGGATATGGGATGAAAAACAAAAAAGATAACAATAAAAGTCTTATCGCATATGTAAAGTACCAAGACGGCAAGCTTCTTCCTTGCGGTAGAAATGGAAATTTGCTTGAAGCTAATGCAACACCAATTGTAAAAGTCGAAGAAAATTCTGAAAAGAGCGTCCAACATACGGCTGAAGCTATTGAAAACCAAGAGCCTTTGCCAGAAAATCAAGCCCCTACAGAAAAAGCCGAAGAAACAAAGGAAACGGCAGAACATACGGAAACTGTAGGCGAAAAACAAGAACCGAAAAAATCCGAATGGGAAATTTATGTTGAAGAACGCAGCACAGGCGTATTTGCACAGCAATATACAGAGCCTATTGTTTTAATAGAGTTTAGCGAAAATGCTAATTTTGGCGGCGAAAATTCACGCACTTCGCAAGGCTATGAGGAATTAACCTTTAGCCAAGCTGACCGCAAATTCAAAGAGGTAGAAGCCGAAGCAAGAGCCGACCGCTATAAAAGGTACGGAGAATTAGGCGGCTATGATAAAACATACGGCGTTATTCTATACAAAGACAGCCCGGAAGATACGGAACTTTCCACTTATGAATTTAGATATGATATAGGCGATTATGACGAGGAAGAATCAGGGCTTTTTAATCATATCAAAAATTTTTGGGATTACCAAGAACAAGCGGTAACAAAAGGCGAGTTTACAGCCTATGAGCAGGAAAATGTTGATAACGCAAAGCGTATGTTGTCTATTTTAGAGCCTTATACTGCACAGACAAGAGAAGCACAGTTGAATGAAAGTCCTGATAAAGCTACTCTACACCAAGAAACAGACCCCGTAGAAATAACAGGCATATCATTAACTGCGCCGATTATAAACACTTTCACTAAAGACACAGGACTCTTATACGCACAAGACGAAAAAGGCAACTTGTATTTATCAAATGGTTTTTTTGTATTTAAGTCTGCCGAAAAAGATATAGCCGTTGTGGCCGAACAGATTAACCACCGAAAAAGAACGAACAGAATTGAACCAACCCAAAGCCAAAGGTTACTATCAACTATAAAAAATGCCAAAGGCACTTTTGAAGTAACCACAGACCCGCATATTTTGTCTAAAGGCGATAACTTAAAGTCATATGTTTATGCTGATGATAAGCAATATTTTCAATATAATAAAAACTATGTGGATATTTTCCAATTTGAAGAATGCCAAGATGTTTGTTGATGATAATTCAAGCTATGAAGTGAATGACCACCGTTTAGTTTTTAAAGATAGTAATGGTGAAGTTATAGGCATTGTCGTACCTTTAAAAACAGATGCAGACCTGTACAAACAATTAGCAGACGTTTTACCTCTTGCCACTCCATTCAAAGACGAAATTGAGCGCGCAAAAGAAAATCTCATCAAACTGGAGCAAAACGACCCTACCGCAGACCCCTATATCGGGCGTGAGTTTTTTGACGGCAAGGATATACATTTCATTTCAAGCACCATCAAGGTTGCGGCTACAGAAGGTATGCCATCTGAAGAAAAATATCTTGTGCCAAACATTTTGTATGATGAAAACGGCGAAAATCCAACCCTTTCAAGGTATGCACTATACATAGAGCCAGTTAATATGGAATGGCAAATTCAGCATTGGGAAAACTCACGTATTTCTGCCGAAAAGGATAAAATCATCAAAGAAGAAAAACTGCAAAAAGAAGCCGCCGAAAAAGCAATTTATGAAAACACAAACGGTTACGCCGATAACCTTGCACCAATGCAAAAAGCAAGAGTGTTAAAGGTTTTGAACGAATATAGTTACACGAAAGATTACGGCAACATCAGCACCAAGCAGTTTATTGAAACTGCTATAAGGAACGGCAACATACTCAAAATCGTATACCCAATGAAAAAGAAATACCGTGAAATGGATGCCAGTGGTTATTTAGATGAAATTTACAACAGGCGTGATGAAATTGAAGCACGGAGCAACTATAACAAGGCCACTCGTGACTATGACCCTAACAGCAGTAATTCACTTTGGTTAAAATCGAAGCACCCATTTTTGTATTATGAAATTTTCCGTGATGAAAGCGTACTTGACAGTAGTTTTTACAACACAGAGTATCGGCTATATTTAGATGACAACCGATTTTATGACATAAGCAAAACCGCTTATGATTATGGTGAGTTTTTATTAAAGCAAAACCCTATAATACAGGAAAAAGGCGCTGATATTAGGGATAATGAAAAAGAGCAAGAATTAAACGAACTTCAAGAACCGAAGTACAAGAGCCGAAAAAGAAACCTCGCAAAAAATACGACTATACCACCAAGCGGAATATTTGCCACATTGAATGATAGGAATAACAATGCTGATACACAAGGAAAATATTCAGATACCCATTTCCGCATAAATAAAAATGGTTATGACAGTAGTGGCAGAACCGAATGGAACGAAGCCAAACGGACGGCATATAAAAGGAAGTTGCCAATATACTTACCTCTCACGGTTGGACTATCCAAGAATCCGATAGAAACGGCTCAACTGCCACAGCCCAAAAAGGCAAGAACCATTTATACCTTCACCCACAAGATTTTAGTGGGGTTTGTGAAAATGCAGAACGTGAAACATTGTTTGAAGCTTTCAAAAATGCGAAAACTTTCGTATGCGGTGCTGTTGATGTTTATGAAGAAATTTATGATATGACGGACGATGAACTCACCGAAAAGCTTAACAACGAAAGAGAAACGATAGAAAATGAACTGCTAGAAGGATTTACCACTAAAAAGAGTAATTTGTATATAACCAATGTTGGTTATTTAGGTGTAGACGGAAAAATAAGCGAACGACACAGCGTAAAGCGTTTGGCGATTGAAGGTAAACATAGTTTTAATGGCGTAGATAAAAGAACAGATGGCATATGTGCCACATTTGTAGCCGACATTTTTAAATCATTAGTTGATAGCGGCAAAATAGTATCAGCAAAAACCAAAAACGGTATTGGCTACAGAAGCGCAAATAAAGATGAATTGAAAAAAGTGGTAGAAAGTCAAATACAGCTTTCAGATTTTACATTTAATGAATCGGAAAAATCACTATTAGAATCAACCGACACACAAACCCTTGACAATGAGCAAAATTTTGATAATGACAACGAAATAAAAGGCAAAAAAACAATGGTACATTGGTTAGAATACGGCGGTATTCGTTGTACTAAGGAAAGCGAAGAAAAACAGTTAAATGAGTTAAAGCAATATTTGAAATCATATCCTGAAGCAAAAGCCGAAGGATACTTGAAAACAACAGGCGATATGTTTTCAAAAATTGTTAGGCTTGAATGTAGCCAGACATACAATGATTTAGATATTGATTGCAATTCATCTTTTGATAAAAGTTTAAAAAGACATACTCAAAAACCCTCGAATATCGAATACTCTGAATATGTCACAAAAGAGATTTATGAGGGCTTGCACCTTGAAAATCAAGAAAAAGTAATCATCACAAGAGTAAAAAAAACCAATCGCAAAGTATACTACAAGACACAGAGCCTATGCACGAACATTCTACTGGTACGAATACTTTCTACTCGCCGATAAAGCGAATCGCCTATCGTGAGGGAGATATATTCGGGCAGCTATCAACAAAAGCCGTTATCGAAAAAATTACAGATACGGATATTTATTATAATTTCACCAACAACCCTCAAAACGCCCCGTT